>JACCGJ010000232.1:27274-86506 GCA_013407085.1 Atriophallophorus winterbourni | reverse complement strand
TGTCAAGCGATAGCTCCAAAAAACTTGAGCATTCCGACTCTAACCGAGTCGGCCCTTTGATAACTTTTCATGATTTGAACACCACAAACTTTGTAGGATGTTTATATACAAATGCACAATGCCTTCCGAACAAATTAGCTGAGCTAACCGATATATCTTCGCGCTACTCACCTGACCTCATCGCCATCACAGAAACATGGTATTCTTCCCAATTGATTGAAACGGAGATATCAATTCCAAATATGAATTTGATAAGGAACGATCGAGAGAGAAGTGGTGGTGGTGTTGCTCTTTATCACCATAATCGACTACAGTGCCATCCAATAGACAACACAGAACTCACGCTCGAGGATACAATTTGGTGTTCTTTAACGCTGATGTCTGGTGAAGTTTGTATTATTGGTGAGGTCTACCGGTCCCCTTCATCTACGGAATCGTACCACGAACGGTTGATCCAAGTGCTTCAGCGCTTGACTCGCACACAGCAAGCAACGACACTCATTATGGGTGATTTTAATCTGTCAACCCTTTATCTCAGGGACGATCACTCCCCACAAACGCTAGAATACCGATTTAGAGAAGTACTAGATTCAGTCCCGTTATACAACCATGTTCACGAGTGCACCCGGAGGAGAGGTTCTGACCACCCTTCTGTCTTGGATTTAGTGCTAACATCGGAAGAACAATCTATCGAAGTGATCGAATTCCAGGCTCCGCTGGGTCTTAGTGATCATTCAGTGCTTGTGTTCGACTATGTTTGCAGTACTCAGCAATCGCTTGCTCCTAATGGGGTGTTTTGACGGGTAGATAAATTGGCCTTGAGTAAATCGCTCGTGCAGATTCCGCATTTTCAGACGGACAACATGAGCCCTGACGCGCAATGGAATGAACTTGTTGGTTTTCTGAAAATGAAGATAGACGAGAACTCGCAGATCGTTCAGAAAAGGTGCATACATGAACTTCGTTTTGTTGTCCGCAGCAGAACAAAAAAGTGGATAGCACTGAAGCGAGCAGCGTGGGTGCAGCATGAAGTCGACAATACTTCTACCTCTTGGCAACATTTCCGTATATTACTCAGCAAAGTGACTGCATTTATTAGAGAGGATAAGGAAGCGTACCAATTGATACTCCTGTCAAAAATGGAACGCAACCCTAAGTTACTATACAAAATCATGAACGCGAACGCAAAAGTCAAACCAGGTATTCATCCCATCCAGAATGGTGAAAAACTCACTGAAACGGCGTTGGAAACCGCAAATGCTCTGGCAATTTACTATTCTAAAGTGTTCGTGCCAAACGTTTTATTGGAACATTCTGAGTATTCAATCGAAACAGGAATCGAAACATTGTGCGATATTCGATAAATCCAATGATTGTCGCAAGTCATTTGCTGAAACTAAATGTAATAAAATCCCCAGGAGCGGATGGCATTACACCGGAAGTGCTAAGTTTCTGTCACCGTCAGATTTGTGAACTGCTCTCCAGCCTGTTTAACTATTCGTTGCTTAAGGGAGTGGTACCAAAAGATTGGAAGTCTGGCGTAATAACACCTATCTTTAAAGGCGGCTGCCGATCTGACACTGCAAATTATCGTCCCGTCACACTTTTACCTGTTATTGCTAAGGTCATGGAACGTAGAGTCTCGAAAAGTATGGTTGAACACTTCGAATCGCAAAATTTGTTTTCGCCAGCACAACATCGATTTCGATCTCACCGATCTTGTCTCAGAAATCTTCCCCTCACGTTAGACGACTGGACAAAGGTGATGGATAAAAGTTCTTGCATCCACGTCTGTTACCTAGACATTTCGAAAGCTTTTGACAGAGTCAATCATCATTTGCTTCTTCAAAAACTGGTGCGTTTAGGAATATGTGTTCCACTTCTCTCATGGTTGTGCGACTATCTGTTAGATCGCGACGCCCGAGTTAAAGTTAACGGAGCGCTATCCCATACGTTCAAAACCACCAGTGGAGTCCCACAAGGATCTGTGTTAGGCCCGCTCCTCTTTCTGTTATAAATCGCTCATATCGTCCAAAATGGTCCTGTTCGCGGATGATATGAAAATTTGGACGCCGATTAGTTCTGCAGAGGATTGTGAGAAACTACAAATGGAAATCTGGTATCATCACACCAATCTACAAGGGCGGGAGTCGATCTGACGCTGCGAACTATAGACCAGTTACGTTGTTGCCAGTAATTTCTAAAGTGCTAGAGAGTTTAGTAGCGGAAAAGATCACCCATCACCTCGAAAACAATAGACTGCTTGCGACTGAACAGCACGGTTTCAGGAAACATCACTCATGCCTATCTAACCTCTTGCTCACCTTAAACGACTGGACTGAGTGTGTGGACAATGGTTACTCCATCCACGCATGCTTTTTAGACATGTCAAAGGCTTTCGACCGCGTCAATCATAGTATTTTAATCCAGAAACTTGAATTGCACGGGATAACAGGAAAAATTCTTGCTTGGCTAGAAAACTATTTACGCGACAGGAGTGCCCAAGTCAGAGTTGACGGCGCCTTATCGAAACCATTCAAAATTACGAGCGGAGTGCCCCAGGGTTCGGTCCTCGGACCGATTTTGTTTTTGATCTACGCAAACGACATTCCCCAGCGTGTTAAATGCAAGATTATGTTATTTGCAGACGATATAAAGCTTTGGAGAAGCATACGTACCAATGATGACTGTGAAACTTTGCAGAAGGATCTAAACACATTGCACGATTGGTCTTTGAGAAACAAACTACCATTCAACTTCCAAAAGTGCAAGGCGTTAAACATTGGAAGACTGTTAATTACAACTACACTCTTGGGTCCCACCAACTCGTCTGGACAACTGAAGAGAAGGATTTGGGTGTTTGGACCAGTTCAAGTCTGAAGACTTCACTGCAGTGCAAAGCGGCAAACAAAAAGGCGTCACAAGTATTGGCGTTATTGAGACGAATTTTCGGCAGATTCTCCAATCAGTCGGTGCCCCGTATCATGAAACCTATCTGAGACCAGCGATGGAGTACGCTGTTCAGGCTTGGTCACCCTGGATTCAGAAAGACATCAATTTCTGCAGCGTATTTACCACCGAACCACAAAGCTTGTACCCGGACTAGCTGCTAAACCATACGAAGAACGTTTGAGGAGTCTCAATCTTTTCGACTTTCGCGTCGTCGACTAAGAGGTGACCTCATACTGATGTAAAATATTATGCACGTCCCTAACCATCCCTTGTCCAAACTTTTCACACGCTCGCCACCCCGTGCCAGTCGGAAACATGAACTTTCAGTGCTTATTCCCACTTCAAGACTGAACTGTCGAAGATATCGTATGCTGTACGTGTAAGTTTCACATGGAACACCCTCCCCTCCACTGTTTCACACTCAGCCAACCTGGATATTTTTAAAGCTAATTTGGACAAACACTTGAGGGACAACCCAAACTTTGATACGATTTACACTACATGAGTTTTCCTGTTCTTCTTTTTTATTGTATATACCTCATAACTCCATCCTATGGTTATTGTTAAGCTAAATGCTTTTTAGACCATTACAACTTTGAATCACTTTGAATCACTTTGGATTTAGACAGCGTTTCGAATTGGGCGGCCATGAATGACATGTCATTCAACATACTGAAATGTAAGATGCTCCATCTTGGCAAGAATGTTCCTTGGACATATCGATTGGGAACTGAAAACCTAGCATGGAGATCGTTAGAATAAGATCTTGGAGTGTGGATTAGCGGTAACCTGAAGAGCACAGTTCACCGCCAGAATATATATCGACGGGTCAACAGATTGTTAGGTATCCTTCGAATAATATTTGGAAGATTCTCTCTGGTAACTTTACCAAGGATAATGAATGTCTACCTTCGCCCTACGATAGAGTATGCGGTAGAGATCTGGGCTCCTTGGCTGCGAAAATATATTGCTCTCTTCGATAAAATCTATCATAGAGCAACAAAGTTAGTGATGGGTCTTCGCAATGTTCAGTATACCGAAAGATTGCGACGTCTGGGTCTATGTGACATTACCCAAAGCAGGATACGACGCGATATTATTCTGACCTATAGAATTGTGTCTACCTAAGGACATCCACTGAAACACTTGATTGATGCATGTGATGGGAAAGTGACACGCGGACATATTTTATCCCTTTAAGTTCCAAGTTCCCGTATTGATTGTCGGCGCCATTTTTTCGCAGTACGAGCTATATTTCTTTGGAATTCCCTACCCCAACATGCGGTGGACTCTTTTTGCCTGGCGATTTTAGGAGCGAAATTGGACTTGCACTTGCAAACGAACATCATTTGTGAGCCTTATATTTGATACTCTCTATTGGTTTTATACTATTGTAATTTTCATATTTTATTCATACCGTAATCCTGTGGTGTTGTAAAGTATTAACTTTTTTTAACTATAAATCCTTGAATCCTTGAATCGCAAGAATATTCATTCATCTGTTGGAAAAGAGTCGAATACAATAGTGGCAACTGGAAGAGGAGATTGCACAACTTGAGAATTCGGTCGAGCCATTAATCAAGCCTAAAACATGTAAACTGAAAAAAGACTACATTCAAGTTGCAGCATTGGACAGCTTATTGCAAGTGATTGAACAGCTGCAATGTCAAATCTCATTCGAAAGCTAAACGGTCGTAGGAACGTGTTACGTGTCTAATTTATAACTCAACCTGCTTGGATTCGATTGATTCGATCTTCTCGATTTAGCTCGCCTTCCACTCAATGCAATTTGCAATCAGGTACAACCAACCGAGACACTCCAGAATAAGCGAGACAAGATAATGCTAGAATATGCAATCGTGTTTACAAACGAACTTTGAAAATTTAACAAGGCACAAGCTATTCGCCATCTCAAAATAGACGCCAAGCCTATGTTTCGACTTAAACGACCTCTGCCTTACCATAAGTCGATGCTGAACTTCAACGGCTACAAGATCAAGGTGTTCTGGTTCCAGTGACATACTCTGCCTGGGCAGAACCCATCGTTGTCGTTAAAAAGCCGAATGGATCCATCCGAATCTGAGCTGATTTTTCAACTACTACTATCCACCACTATCCATGGTATTTCACAGATCATTTTTTCACGATGCTAAACGGAGGATCGTAATTCGCGAAACTCGAATAAAGTGACGCCTATCTGCAGATTGAACTTGTACAGGATTTACGAGAACTGCTAACTATTAATATTTAAAGGATTATTACAGTATCAGCGTATTTCTTTTTGTTTGAAGATTGCTCCAACCGTTTTTCAGCAATTGATGGACACCGTTATGCCTGGCATCCCAAGTGTGGCGCATACCTGGACGATTTACTCATTGTCGGTTCCTCCGAAGAAGAAGTCGATGGTCGCATCAACCAGACGTTGAAGCGGATCGCTCAAAGTGATTTACGCCTTGCCTCAGAGAAATGCCACTTCTATATGAAGTCAATAAAATTCCTTGGTTTCATTTTCAATCAAAGTGGACGTCACCCTGAATCTGGCAACATACAATCAATCCAGCAGATACAAGCCCAAAAAAAATCGCATCAAAGCGATTATTCCTGGGTTTGAACAGTTATTACAGTGCATTCCTGTCATCAGTCCACAATGTGCGTTCACCGCTCAATCGATTTCTTCAAAAAGATATCCCATGGAATTGGTCACGAAAATACGAAACAGTTTTATGAAGCTAAATTCACTGTTAACATCAAATATGTTACTGACGCACTACGATTTCAAGCTGCCTGTTGTCGTGGTAGTCGATGCATCTGGATATGGTGTGGGTGTTGTAATTCTTCACAGGTTTCCCGATGGAAACGAGAGGGCTATCATGCATGCTTCACCATCATTGACACCAGCCGAATGCAACTATTGTCAAATCGAAAAAAATGCATTAGTGCTCATCTTCGCTGTCAAACGATTCCACAAGTTGATATATAGTCGTCAATTTACGTTGCCAATTTACCACGAGCCATGATTTCGATATTCAGCTCGAAAAATGGTATACCAGCACATTCTGCAAACCGGTTACAAGGATGGTCTCTCACATTATTGTGATACGATTTCGATATACAATATAGCTGTTACGAAGATTGTGGTCAGGCGGACGCGCTGTCCCGTCTTATTCCGGTTCGAGATAAACCAGACGAAGGTACAGTCACTGCATGCGTCTCCATCGAGCAAGCTAATTTGACGACGCAGTGCGGGCATTGTCTGTTAAAGCTGAAGACATTAAACAATGTACGCAAACAGATGAAACTTTGTTGCAAGCAATCGCCTATACAGACTGTGGTTGGCCGAAATCTGCGCTTGCTGGGTAACTCTCGCAATTCTACCATAGACGTTAATCCCTTTTAATTATTGATGAGTGTCTAATGCTTAATGATCGCGTTGTTGTTTCAAAGAATCTACTCAATCGTGTACTTAGACAATTTTACAATGGGCCCCCAGGCATTCAACGCATGAATGCGATCGTTCGCAGTTTCGCCTATTGGCTTGGCATGGTCGCAGATATTGATCTATTCGTCAAGTCATGCCGTCAATGTCAGCAGGAAGCCAAGATGTCTAACCGTGTACCAATTGCACCATAGCCTACATCAGAAAAACCGTGGCAAAGAATTCATGTCGAATTCGCTGGTCCAATAAACGGTGTCATGTACCTCGTTGTGGTTGATTCTTATTCGAAATGGCCCTAAATCATCGAGATGTCATCTGTTACATCCAGCAACACGATCAGCACACTGCGTCGTTTGTTCAGTCAGCATGGATTGCCAGGAACTCTGGTGTCAAATGATGGCTTGCAATTCACCTCGGACTCTTTCACCGAATATTGCCGCCGAAAAATGTGTCACATCTACGGTCGCCGTCTTACCATCCTCAGTCAAATAGCCAGGCCGAACGCTTCGTCGACACATTCAAGCGTGCGAGGGGACATTCGTCGATTGTCTGCAGCGTTAATTGCTGGCTTACAGAACTACGCCAAACGATGCGTTGCCCAGACGCAAAATACCCGCCGAAGCTACAAACCTGAAACGAAGCAATGCAGCCTAAGTAAACCAAAACGGCGCTTAATCGTAATCAACAGTCATGCTTCGAACCAGGAACTGCCGTCCACGCACGAGGCCACAGAACACCGTGGATAGATGGTAACATCATCCGTCGCAGAGGCAGTGTAATTTTCGATGTCAAAGTTGGAAAAGATGTCGTTACACGACACAGAAATAATTTTTCGTAAGATCCGCCATCTCCGATACACTCGTCGAAATTCGGATATCGAAAGACATGAAACATTAAATTTTCCAGCACCAGGTGAATCTATCATGAACAAAATACCGGTTGATAGAACTCTGCAACCACGTCACGAGACAACCAGAATAAGCAAACCCGTGAAACCGTTGCAGGTCAATCCACGCAAGTCCCGGTATTGAGAATCTCAAAAGGGGAGGTGTTGAGGAACTATTATTATTTTTCTCAACAACTTATTATAAACTTTAAAACCCTATGAATTTATGATTTTCGATTCTGATTGGTCCATTTGTCAGCCATATTGTGTTTCGCCAGAAACAGTGTATAAATACAGATGACCTGAAGCCTAAACGGCCTTTTGGTCAGAGACGGTAAAGCTCATTAGCCTGAAAGTTCTGCCTTTGTTCTTGCTACGCGTAGTGTTGTGTTTAGTTAGTCAATATTGACTAATAGCATAAAAGTTTTCAATGTTCAGCATTTGAGTAATTCATACTTGGGTTCTACTCTGGTAAAATATAACAATTCAATAAGGCAGTTCAGCAAATAGTTATTCAGCTAACATCAAGTTTGCCGAACAAGATTATTTTTTCTGAAAACATGTTGTACTTAAGCTTTTTTATTGCTTTCAAAGGTGTTTCGCAAGGCATGAGCGATGATGGACTCCATTACTTCGGATAACATTGGTATTAAAACTATCTAACATTAATATATTTGGATTTTCTTGCAGATTGGACTAATCGTGCAGTTTTCCAGATTTTAAATGACAAAACATGACATCCGTATTTCTAATTTGGAGTACTGGTTATGCAGCAGTTTAAGGGGTATATTGTCTATACCTGTGATGTGGATTATTTTATTGCGGTCAATTTGTTTTAACTACGTTAGGAGGGAATCCAACATCGTAAAGAAAGGGCAGGATGCGTCTGTTCCAAGTAAAACACTTTGTAATGTGCTATGAAAATATCACATTTCGAGTTCTGTGAATATATAGAAATTCAGGCTTAATAGAAAATATTATTCCAAATATTAGGATGTTTTTCCCTCAAACAGTCTGCGGACAATACATGACTGAATAGAACCACTTAAACTGGTTTGATACTTGAAGCTCAGAATAAATTTAGGTAAACATGAATTGAAGTATTTAGAAACCAATCAATACTTGAGTGATTTAAATGTCTGCAAACGAGGAAGCAGTATCATCTCTTCGTAATAGAATTTCTAATCCGGTGAATTTGTACCGAAAGACTAAAAACCATACAAACAGGATTATCAAATTCTAATTTTTAAGAACATTCGATGCATCCATTATGCATCAACATGCGAAAATGAATTTCTAAAAAAATCGACCATATGTCAGCAATCGGAGGAAAGAAATCAAAGAATTTGCAGGTGTACATCAGTGCGAAAGGGCCATGTCCACAGCTTTTACCGATTTTTTGGATCTTATGTTACCCAAACTTTGATTGGGTTCAGGGTTGTTTGAATCGTCAACATCGTCCACCTCCACATTCTTCTGCAGTAAATGACGCGCGGTCAATGGCATAAGTATGGCACCGAGGGGAGCAGCGATCAGAACAGCAGCGATCAGAAATGGACACATAGCAGAGCCAGGGTTAGGATCTGAAATGAATAAAAAAGAAAAAAATATCCATAGTCTAAAAAAACTTGCTCTTTTATGAACAATTTTGATTGTATTGACCATCAATGAAACGTCCCAAGTTGAGTGACGCGCAAATCCAGAGGTATATAGAACCCAAAGCGGATTGTCTAGAAAAAACGGTACTGTATGAGGCATCAAAAAATATAGTAAAATACCTCAATATTGGGGTCAACCGGGTAAAAATCCGGGTCAATGTCAAAACAATATCGTGTACGTACCAAGTTACGTACACGAGTCAAAATCAAATCAAGTTCAGATGTCCGACCGTCCCACGCAATCGAGATTACGACAAATTGTGCGCAGTAAATCAAGGTCAAAATAAGCAAAAGGGTCCGTAAAGCAAAAGGATAATGACACGTCAGAAAAACAGTGTGGAAGGCGATATTGACGGAACAGAAAGAAGCAACAGAACACGCGTTATATTAATTGTATTACAAAAGTGAAATAGTTGAGAGATTTAAAATATTAATCACAATTTGCAAGCAATCTCAGTCTTTCTTTAGGCTCAAACTGTCGTACTAAATCGATATATCATTCCTTTGTGGGGCTTGTTCATTCGATGGATATACACGTGAGTTATTCTCTATTCGTATCCAGATTAATGCGCGTTTATTAAACGCTCATCTTCTAAGCCGTTGTAGACATGCAACCTTTGATTTATGAAGCTACTCATAAGTAACGTCGACATCAAAATATTCGAAAATTTGATCAATCCAAACAAACCAAAACAGCGCATGACTATATTCACTCTCGTTAAAATTCAGCAGCAGATCTTGTCCAATCCGGATTCGCATGTAAAGCACGCCTATATATTGTTGCACCAGGTTAAATAAAATCTGTTAGAAATGCCATTTGACCTAAGTTTATCAACCATTTATAATAATTATCGGGGGAAGGAAAACCATTATTTTAAACCAACACTGCCTTATGGCTACATCCAATGATGGAAACGTCTTCAGGCGTCAACCTTTGGGAAAATTCCGAAGCCGGAGTCCTGTTAGGCAGTCCGAAATTGTATTCTACTTTTTACTAACAACTCTTGCGACGCCATCGTTGTCCAATATATCGGCGAAGCTGTTCCTTTGGTTCAAGTTATACCATGGAGAGGGAGCACTTGCTGCATATAAAACAGCTAGTTCTCATAATAAACTGCTCTGGGCGTATCTGTACAACGCACTAACGGATAGGACACTCCATTCCACTTATATGGATAATAACCGGGAAGAAGCAGATACAGGTTAGAAGCTATGGCTCGACTGCCGCCTGGTGATGCTTCCGACGGTGGGAGAGATTTTCACTTCTCATTGGACGGCTACTATCAGCCTCACGCTGGGCAGCCCCCATCAATAAGGTGCCGTCTCGCCACGGTCTGCTATTCTCATTGGGTGGGCGTGGATAATGAATCAACCAGCGAAACGAATTACTAAACAACAAAGGTCAGTTCTAAAAACTGGGGACCTGGAACGTTCGGTCCATGATTCCTGGATTTCATGACGACGTCTCGAATATCAGAGGCGTAAGAAAATCAGCAGTGAATAACAATGAGCTAAAAAGGCTGAAGGTCGACGTTACTGTCCTGCAAGAGGCGCGATTACCAGACACTGGTATGGTAACAGAGAGAGATTACACATTGATTTGGGAAGTATGGGGTTCTGATGAGCCTCGACTGCATGGAGTTGGGTTTGTCATGCGAATCAGCCTACTAAAAGCAGCAGAACCAAGCAGCAGCGGGAGCGAACCGATTTTGACTATAAATCTGAAATGCGTTACTTGTACCATTACGCTGGTCAATGTTTATGCGCCGACGCTCTCTGCGACGACTGCTGAAAAAAGACGCTTTTTATCATAACCACACAACAGTACTCATAAACGTGCACTAAAATGTGCAATGGTATTTTGTGATTTCAATGCTAGAGTTGGTGCAGATTACAAGTATTGGCAAAACTGTATCGGAAGGTTCGGAGAAGGTAAAAACAATGAAAATTGACAACGCGTCTCAGACACAATTCAGTTTTGTGTCAGTAACACTTTGCTTCGAACAAAACCACAGCATAAGGTCTCGCTATAAGTATTGCCATCAGCTTGATCTTATTCATGTTAGGCGCACTAATTTAGGAAGCATAATCCTCACTAGATTACATCAAAGCGCAGACTGCGAAACTGACCATTCACTGGTTTTTGCAAAACTGAATTTTCCCCAGACGAGATTTCACCGCGCCAAATTGTCTGCTAGGCCAAGGATAAACGTCACTCGCATGTGCGAACCAAATCTAGCTGCGCGATTTACAAAAGCATTCACAGCCGAGTTCAGCAAGTAAACCCCACTCGAATCGGCTTCAGAAAACTGGGAATCACTAAGAAGCTGCGTATGCCGAATCGCACTTTCAACTTAGGGTCAGAAGAAAGCTCAAACGAGCGACAGGTTCGAAGCAAAAGCTTCTGATATGACTGCTGTGCTGGACGAGAAACGGTCAGCATTCTTAAAGTTCAAAGATGAAAAATTACTACTTCTAAGAGCAGCTAGAAATAAGGTCCAAGAGACTGCAAGACGATGTGCAAATGATTATAGGACTGAAATAAGCCTCAGTATGCATAATGCTGCGTATACTGGAAATTTTCACGGTATGTATGATGGGATCAAGAAAGCCATTACGCCAAACAAACTCAAAACGGCTTCCATTAAGTCTGCATCTGGTAACCCGATTGTGGACAAATCTCAACAGATGGGAAGATGGGTAGAGCACTTCTCTTCTCTCTACTCCAGGGACAGTACGGTTTTACCGCATGTACTTGAAAATATTGAGCGGTTGCCAACCATTAATCATCTAGATACTCCCCCTACTTTTGATGAGCTCAATAGGGCAATCGATCGCTTACTGAATGGGAAGGCCCCCTGATGGCGACGGAATTCCACCTGAACTCATCAAAATGCTTCAAAGCAGCATTATTACAGCCTCTTCGCCATTTGCTTCTCCAGTGCTGGCAGGAGGAGTGTGTCCCACATGAGTTGCGAGACACAAAGATCATCACGCTATTTAGGAAGGAAAGTTGATAGAGGCGACTGCAACAATTACAGAGGAATCTTCCATCGTTGTAGGAAAAATTGCTTGCTAAAGTCTTAAAGATCCAGTTACAAGTTTTGCCTGATAGAGTTTACTGTGAATCTCAATGTGAGTTCCCCAGGGTAAGATAAACCGTTGACATGATCTTCCCGCTGAGACAACTTCAACAAAAATTTCGGGAACAGCTTATACCATTATACGCTGTTTTTATTGATTCAACGAAGATTTTCGAATACGTCAGCAAGGATGGTCTTGATCTGATAGGCAGCCCACCATGACTGCTCAAACTCGTTATTTCGTTTCATTCTAGCATGAAGTATTCAGTCCAATTTAATGTTTGCAGTTCAGGAGCCTTTAAATTCACCGAGCCTTCAAACAAGAGTGTGTTCTTGCTTCCACGCTTTTCGGTATTTTCTTTTCTCTGCTTCTGAAGCACACTTTCAGGACGAGAGCAGAATTCATTAACCTCCGCACGCGAAGTGATGGCAAGCTTTTCAACCTGAACTTACTGAGAGCACAAACCAAGGCACGGGATGTGCTAATCCGTGACCTGCTGTTTGCCGACGATGCAGCAATTATTGCTCACTCGCAAGAACACCTCCAGTCGTTAATGGACTATTTTTCGTCGGCATGCAAATACTTTGGGCTAACAATCAGCATGAGCAAGAGCAAAGTCGTTGATCAAGGGATTGTATCGCCTCCTATCATCACTGTTGGAAACTGTCAGCTTGAATTAGTGCAACAATTCACATATCTTGGTTCAAACATTGCGGTTAACCTATCTCTTGACACGAAGATTAATGAGTGGATTTGTAGAGCATTTTGTCCCGATTGAACTCTCGTGTTTGGGGTAACCGCAAGTTAACTGTAAAGACAAAGATGATAGTACACAGCGCGTGCGTACTAAATGCTTTAATGTATGGCAGTAAAACCTGGACCATCCACGCAAAACACGAATGCTTGCCATCTGCGTAGCATCCATAGTATCTTGAATTTATCGTGGATGGACAAAGTGACTAATGGTCAAGGGATTTTAAAAGCTGGTCTACAGAAGAGGTTCAGCCTACTCCGACAGCGCCACAGGCGGTGACGTGGCCACGTCTACAGAATGACCTACTCCATGGTGAGTTGAAATCAGGAAGTCGACAATTGGGCAGACCGCACTTGCAGTACAAAACGTTTGTAAAAGAGATGTGAAAGCTCTTGGCATTGACCCCGCGAGTGGGGAAGAACTTGCTGTTGATCGTCACATTGGAGGCATTGTGTAAAGCGTCGTCTGCAAGCTGTGGAGGAGCAGGTACAATTCTTGTTTGCTGCCGGCGTGCAACTGACGCCCTACAATCAAGTTCTGCCTATCGTGGCAGAATCGGACTGTTTAGTCATTTGAAAAGCTGTAGATTATGAAAATTCATGCGATTGTGATGTGTATCCATGGTCGTCATCGACCGTAGGAGGCCAACAACAAAATAAAAAATTAGCTTCCACTTTTTTAACAAGTATTTCACGCTGGTTGATGTGTTCTTGCGCATGGCAGTATAAGACAGATTTACAAATAATGCTCTTAATTTTGAGAAATCGAGAGGAAAATAGTGCACTTCATACAGATATTTTCATGAGTATAGTGCATTTAATTTAGGTTAGGAGAATAGGGGCCCGTGGTCATTGACAATTGGGTACGAATAATGTCGGTTAGAAACCTTAAAAATTAAGAAGTTCAGGCAGCCTGACGTTACATTAACCACTCTATCCGAAAGCCCAACCGAGGCATCGCTTAGATAACAATCAATTTGAACATATTGGGAGGTAAACGAAAGTAAAAAACGAACTACGTTGGGGTTTGGAATTTATTAGAAAGAATTTGACTTTGACTTTGGAATCAACAGGAAATCTTGGTCCAAAGCCACATTGGTTACTCACCAAATGACCATATTCCACAGCTTCCTTTGATGATTCCAAACGGAGCGCTGTATCCAAAGCCACTGGTCCAACTGCAGCTTGCACAGTGGCTTTCGGCAACCAGGCAAATCCGACGAACAATCTTTCTTTCATGTTCATTTTAGCCGGGAGCACAGCCAATACAGTGGCTCCGAGGCGCACAACGATGCCAATCAGCAACGCAGCGACCCCCAAAGCTAGAAAAGAAAGTGTAGCCAGATTGCACTAAATTCGAACACTCACGATTCGTTCAACTATATTCAACATGATATGCTGACTTTTATTGTCTAATTCAAAATTAATAATTGTCTAAAAATTCGTATCAACTATCAGCTCATTAGTCGTTTCGTGATCTAATTAACTCTTCCAAGGTTAAATTTTCCCCATCAGGTCACACCGTAGTTGAAATGTAGGTCAGCACAAATTATTGATACTAAAAGATTTCATGCATTTTTACCATGAATCCGTTTCATGCCAGCACGTGTCAAACACTTAACCAGTCGAAAAGTAGTTCTTTATTTATCACTTTGTGCTTATTGAAAACTTAAATTTTTATCGAAGTTAGGGATAGCAATCTCATGAAAATACCTGACCGAGTACTGGATAAAACGTGTTTAGTAGCAGCATCTTTGCAAGAAAATTGACAAATGATCAATAACTGATAAACTAAATCTGCATGAAAATAAGCTTTCATGTGAACGAATTGGGACATTTTTTACGAATTTCATTTAATCAATAATTACGTAAAGTTTGACGTCCCAAATATCCTTAGTAAGCTTTACAATACTGGCGTGAGAAAATAGATGTCGATCTGATCAACATCAACCAATAAACCAAAATCAATGTCACGTGTCGTTTATAAAATTGTTCGGTCAATTTGGAGGTTAGTCGAGGCAAAGAACGACCACGAACGCATAAGTTTGGCTTTTAATATTTTTTTATTGCCGTCGCCTCAGCTTCTACAAGCTGTTCAAGCCAACTTCTCGACACCTTGTGAGAAAATGTGTACACGACTGAGAACGCCTTTTCAGGCTTTACTTGGTGCCCGGTGTCAATCAGTTAAGCTAGAATATAATTGTTCGCCTTCGTAGAAACCTTGCATTGTAGAGTTTGATGAGAAATATTGAAAAGGAACACTTTCGCTTTCATCAAATATTTGTTTGAAAATGTAGGATTTTTTATTCATATTTAATATATCGTAGATCCAGTGGATACCACAGCATATACACTTTAGAGAACTTGGCTTTCCGTTCGAATCTGTAGATTAATTTTACGAAAAGAGAGTGGCAACAGGTGATTCCTAGCCCCAAATTGCTATTTGTAACTCCGTTTTTAGCACACAACTAGGGCCAGTAAAACCGATACGCAGCGCCGTTTTCATCATCACGATGCACTACTGGTGACAATATCCAATCCAATGAAAAGGGTGGTAAATTGTCGGAGTTATTTTTATTATAAACCTAGATTTGCTATGTAATTAGTAATAAGTGCATTTTCCTAACTGTGCAATCGCAGCGCAATTGGAGCCGAGGTTTAATCGATTGATGGGCCCAAACGAGTATATGTAAACCAGTTACAGCAATAAATCATTTGCTTTACAAAAGTTATTGTGAATAGAGTATTAGGGTGCTAACATCCCTTGCGCTTCAATAATTTGGTCATTTTGAGCTTCTTGAGGATCCCACGGTGATTCTTTATTTGAACATCTTGGTTCATCGTCCGAACCCTGTTTGACAGTACCACACAAGTATAACTTTGTTTAGCATTTTACCACTGTTTCAAGAATCACTGAACCTAAGATTACTCTCTCCATCTAATGACAGCAACGTGGAGTGTAAATGCTGGGGATGTGAGTGCCACAATCAGTTGGTCATGTTGAACGTGATGAGCGCTTGACCTAGCCCTCTCCTTCAATAATTTGTTTATTTCAGCGTCTTGAGAATCACAATTTGATTCTTTATCTGAACATCGTGGGTCATCGTCCGAACCCTGTTTGACAGTGACATGCAAGTATAACTTTGTTAATTTTGAATAGAGTTAATCTGGAAAATATATTGTTCAATGATCATAATAATGAAAAACTGTCTAAAATAATAGAAGGAGGAGGATATCAGATGCACGAGTTGCTTGCTCGTATCGAAAACGGTTTCGCATATGCTAATCGCCAATTTGAAACGGATTTGTTATCGGTACAACTTTAATGAGCTCAAGTTTATACCAATGTATTTCGGGGAAAACGTGTGTAAAAAGTGGAATTCCTCTATGAAACTTTTTTTGTTAACTGCTATGCAATCATCGAGTCTCGAGTTATGCATTTTCACATTCTTCCCAAAAATTCTAAATCATTTTGTAATATCCACAGGAAATTTGATGAACAACCGGGGCTGTACCAAATCGTGATAATTTTGCTGTGCTCACTCACCCACACAAGCATACCAATCTAGCTGTTGGGCGGGTTGTCCTCATCAGGTGTGACACAGCAATCTGAGTTATATCAGAGATAATCTGGAGCTACAGTAAAACACGATTCGTACAATGAACCACCGTGTTCAAATACACTGCGTAATCACTGCTAATTACTTAAAACGCCTAATGAATAAAATGTACTGTTATTGACTAAAATTTCCCATAGTTGTCAAAATGAGCGAAGGATTTTCTATCTCGGTATTTCTCTCCTAGCTTCATAATACATGTAGGAGAATAAGAAAATTGGATATGATCAACATCAAACATTAACAAAAATCAATACTATGTCATCTTGCTTAAAATTTGTTTGGACGAAATCAATGTTAGCCAGAGCAATGAGAGATCACGAACGAATCCTTCCTGGACACAAGTTTGGTTGAAAGATTTTGATCGCAATCACCTCGGCTATCTTCAAGATGTTTGAGCCAATTCTTCATGACACATTGTGAGAAACGGTGTAAACGACAGAGAACACCTCCTCAGGTTGTAATAGATGGCCTGCGTCAAGTAGATGAACATGAATCGAAACCTTCACCGTCTAAGAACAATCTCTGCTGAGGTGACTTGCGTGATATTCCGGCATTCGCTTTATCAGTTTCCGCGTCGTACAGCCAACGTATCTCGGTCCACTGAAGCAGGCACACAATGAGTGCGCCTGGTCTTTAAGCTGCAACGTTGCCTATACATTTGAGGTTTAGATGTTTCTGCATGTATCAGGCTGTTTGCATTTATCAATTTCGGTTTATCACTGGTTCATCATTAATATTTGTAATCTAAGTCAGTTTCGTGTGTTGTTTTCATTCACCATGGAAACAATCTGTATTATTTTGTCATGTGAGAAGATGGTGTAAACAAATCGAAAATTCGAAACGACTCAAATACATCGCTACTGATTCAAATACGAACAAAAAGTGGTGCGCCTCATCAATTTCAGAAACATGGTGTGCAATATCAGAGTGGTTTCAAATACATAAGTTTACGCATTTCGGTTCGAATATTGCGTATAATTTATTGCTAGATTCTGAAATTAATAATCAGATTTGTGGTGCAACTGCTTTCTTTTGCTGTTAGAACTTTCGTGTCACAAGTAACTTGTAATCTTGTCATGAACACAAAAATAATGGCTTACTACGCGTAACGCCGTAGAAAGGCCTTGCTGTGTGACAGAGAAGACTGGAAAATCCACGCGAGACATGTATGGATGACAAATGCATTTTATTCAAGGGAAATCCGTTGTATTTAAACGTTTCGTAAATGGTCAGAGTTAATATGCGGAATTGATTTCTAAAGCTCACCCACAACATCAGATTAGTCTACAGCAAATTCGTCAACTTCGTTGGTTTGGGAATGACTATAGAATGGAAAACGGCTGATTTCCAGAAGAATTGTATTATAAGGAATTAAAATCGCTGACAGCATGCGCTATACAAAGACCTTTGTGAAAAAGATATGCATGTTATGAAGATTAAGCATGTGAATTTCGAATATCTTGCTGTTGATATCCTAGTTTAGAGGCATGTGTGTGAGCAGCTTGTTCAAGGTCGGAAGAATAGGTACTGCTTTCGGATACTGGAAGTTGATCACGCCTGATGGGTGCAACTGCCTTCGACCAACAGAGTACTGCTTATAAAAGTGAACTTCATGAAAGACATTGTTACTCGCGAATCCAGATGTTTACTTTTATTTATATTTTGAAACTAACGATGTAACCAACAATATATATAGTCGTTATTTTTTTAAAAATCACTCCTAGATGATTGGTGTTTTCTTCATTAAAATTTATAACGATTCAAGACTGTCGATAGCACTATAGGTCGGTCCTGTTATTACGGTGACATTGTATACCGGTTAACAATAAATTGCAGAAAGCCATGCAAACAGGGGTAGATTCTCATAAAATTCTGCCTTTTTAATTTAATATTTGCATTTTTGATTGATTAGCTTTGACGGGTTTGTATCAATGACAGTTTCATGCTTGATCTTACTCTTACAATAGGATTATTAGTAATGCAGTGCAATATATGAGCGACAACTAAATTTATGTTGTGTATTATTCCGACTTCTTTATTAAAATCACCGTAGAGTATATCTTTTTAAATACGACCATTATCCATTCTGTACACATGACCCGGACAGCATATGTGACACTGACTTTGTATTGTAAACATACTATTTAGAACAGATTTAAAAAAACCCTTAGCATTTGTTACTTTGTCCATCCACGATATGTTCAAGATATAGTGGATGCTGATTAAATGCAAATTTTACAGCTTCCGTTCGTGTTCGCAGCCACACAGTAAGTTTTTTAGTACGTACCATCATTTTCTGTTTACACGGACAGCTTTCGGCTCACTTAGACACAAGATTTTAAGTGGAACATGATAGCAGTTGTTCTGAAATTTAATACTTAATATGATTGACCAGCGAGAGATTATCCTTAGGAGCCAAGATTCATGAAATGATGTACCAGTTCAAGCTGGCAGGTTTGAACGTGAGCAACAATGGCTGCATCGTCTGCAAACAGTAGTTCACGAAGTATCAAATCTGGTAACTTGGATTGCGCGCTCAAACGATTCCGGTTAACAGGCTTACCTAGGAAAACACCTACATTACTCCGCTTAAAGCATACTTCAGCAGCATTATTGAAATGTTTTCAATTTACCGTGTTGTGTGCAATCCTCTCGTTGGACAACAAGATCGACAATATTTTTTCCGGCTTTTCATGTTTGAAAGGATTGAAATCAGACCATAACGCACTGTACTGAATGCCTAAAGAAATGCTCACTCTATAACAAGACGAGTAAATCATTCAGCAAGCATTCAAAATAACGTAGGTTTAAAAGTAAAAAAGACAAGCGAAGGATGAAAAGCTTTTCGAATGTCACAGTGTTACGATAACGTCAACCAGACCATTTGAGCCATCAGTATAGAATATCAAGATGATGTTTGATTTTAAGTAATGCGTTGCATGCTGTTGAAAATACAACTAATTGAGGGTTTATAACATATCAACAGTTGAAATAGACAGCAGTCTTCGTAGGAAGTGGTGTCAACGACCCATTACATAATACGAAGACGTGGCTCGAGTATTTTGAGCTTATTTGAGCTGATGGCCTTCAAAAACAATTTTGATTAACCCTAAACATTCAGGAACGTTTGGCTTGTAATCTCCGATTAACATGGCTAACATCAACAAAGGCCAAAACAGCTTAAACATTGTCACCTAATATTGATTTTCGTTTAATTTCCGTCCAATCATATACATTTTTTTATTTCTTTCATGCATTTATTGTAGAACATGATGTTAAACTCGAAAGACAATATCGTCCATCTGAATAGGTGTTGTCTGGTAACCATTCGTCACTCTACCATCGACTATAGCAATACTGATTTAAATCTGTGCATTCTCGTTTTTGATAACGCCGGAGAAAATTTTAAGATCGTAGTGTTATGTTGCTCATATTCCCCGCACTTTTAAATAAACATGAATTTAAATTTGTTTCATAAGTGAGCTTACAGTCTAGTGTTGCGCAATGCAATTGTTTACATTTGAGATTCAATGTATCAATCGACCGATTTAAATGCGCGCGATGTTTATGCCATTGGCAATATGAATGGCCAATTCTTATTGATCGGTTGTGAAAAAATGCAGATTGAAAATGAGACACTTCAATCAGTTGTTACCAAGCTTGACGTAACTGATTCCCACGAAACGAGTCAATGATAAACAAGCACGGTTTTAATTGATTGCATCATGGTATCACATATATGAGTTCCGCTTTGATTTAAATAGGTAAGCAAGCGGACAATTCGCTTCAAAGTATATCACGCAAATGTCTTCAATTTTCTAATTTGCGTGCAATTACGGATTTTTTCGGTCAAGCCAGTGATTACAATTAGGCGGGCACGTGAGATTGATTAATTTGGCTGTGCTAGCATTATGCAACATTGTCTTACAAGTTCAAATCATTTATATTTTGATTCAAATGCTAGAATACTGAGAGATCGAGCATAACGTTTGACGTAATAAGTACATACCTGTCTCCGAACCTCGCATTATCGTCAAATTCACTTCCGATCCGATCAACGAGAACAAAATCGGTTGAATGAACCACCAGATCGCGGCGACCGTTTGGCGCATTGAATTTAAGCATTCGAGGCCTCGCTCCTGTGGGGTGACATGACTGCTACTGACGGAATTAGTTGTTTTTGCATCTTCATTAGCTTCGTCTCCACAGGACTCCAGCTGATCCGTGTCGGATTCGTCAATTTCTTCCAACTTCATCAACGGCGGCGTACAAATGCTTCCTTTTAAAATTGAAATGACAATTTTATAAGTTAGAACTTCATCAAGATTAAATTGCGCACGCTCAGTTGTGCAGTATTCGGAATGCAAGCATCACAGTGAAATAACATTTCACGCGTTGCATTTCTGGCATTTCTCATTACCGTACAACGAGGCATGGTGTTAGAATACAGATGCACGGAGTGATTCACGATACGTGCTACATGTTTTCTTAAGTTAACAGGTCAACACCTCAACA
Source organism: Atriophallophorus winterbourni (assembly GCA_013407085.1). NCBI lineage: Eukaryota > Metazoa > Platyhelminthes > Trematoda > Plagiorchiida > Microphallidae > Atriophallophorus > Atriophallophorus winterbourni. The sequence goes on along the minus strand of JACCGJ010000232.1, from coordinate 65,602 downwards.
AGCCTCCGTTTTTACAAAAATTTGTTTAAAATATATCAGAGGCTCATTTCGCAAGGATAAGTTGATCATTCGAACAGAAGATTTCCATATAAAACATCACTAAAATTAAGAAAGCGATATTCGATACCATATTATTTTCTTTCATAAAGTTCTTGAATATAATGAAAATTTGGATCATGTAGTTTATCTAATAAAGATTAAACGTGTCGAGAATTTTCTAATATCGATCGATGATTTTCTGAGCATTTCGCGAAAGGACTTACCTCTTGGCCAATCCACATGATGTGGCAGGCGATGTAATCCGAAAGGGTGGAATGAATGCAGCTCATAGTGTGCTGTGGGCTGAGGAAGACTGAATCTGCGCGAGTGTCCAGTATATTTATGTTGGGATGCAGAATGGCGTCGGAAAGCAGGTGAATCCGTATCTTGATCGTTTAAGTGTTTCAATTTTGTGCCTCCAGTGTGATGTTCCTTGTTAGTACTTTCTTGATATTGTTTCCTTAGTATTTTATAATAGTATGGATGATATTCAACCATAGATTCCATAAGATGTGGCTCTGCAGATTGTCTATGTTCGTGCCGTTGCCAAGCGTGCAATTCATGCATACGTCCGTGCAATTCTTCTGGCTTGCATGGCAGTGAATTTCGCTTATGCTTTCGATGATGCTCTTCATCGACGGAAGATTCACCGAGGTTCGGTTCGTCTCCCTCTGATATATCATCATCTGTATCCTCGAGAAGTCTCCATGGATATCCTGCTCTCCATCCGTGCGCGACGCAGAATGTTAGGACGAGACAGGACAACGCTCCAGCACCAGAGAGGTGAAGCACAACCGAACCGAGCAAACCACTCACCGCTAGAGTGACCAAGAATAGTCCTCGAAGAGCGTGAGAATGTGCCTTCAATTGGAAAATGTAACTAATTACGAAACACGCAGTGAAAAACTAATTATCGTTACAGCTGTAATCATTAATCTAATATGCGTGGTGCTGTACAAAACCTATTGCAATAGTCAGTATTGCTCTGGTAAATAAATAATAAAAAGAGAGCAGTAAAAAATATTTAATCAAATGAAATCCAACGTAAACAAACTGAATTCACTTTATTTTTTCATGCAGTATAGTGTGGAATCACTGAATTTACATGGCCCTGAAAATAACCCGGGAAATATGAAAAACCAGATTTGAGTTAGACCGGCTAAGCAAATCTTGGCCAAACACGCGAATATAAAATTAAGTGTTTTATGTTTGAACAAAGATCGTCATTTGCATGCAGTTCCATCATATTGCAAGTTCATGACTTGCTTCGTGTTTGAAGTTGAAAATGGTTGACTGATATCGAGTTGCGCAGTGCGTTGTTGCTGATTCTATTTTTGGGATCTCTGTTGTCCCATGTGTTCCATTATAAAGTCCAATGCAATTATCATCGAGGTTGCCTGCGTTAAACGTGCATAATTATTCTGGAAAATGGATTTGGGTTCTATATATACCACTGGCCTTAGCGCTTTTGCTTAGCTCACAATTTATTTAAAGTTTCCCAGCTTTTTCAGTTTTCTTCGGTTACTGAAAACGAGTATCGTTTGCTCAAATTCTCGCATATACACCCTCATCAGGTTGAGCAAGCGTGATTGATTACAGTAGACCTTCTGACTGTGGTGAAGTTAAATAACATGTGATTTCTAACCGCTCTTACTTAAGGTAGTACAACGTACAGCACTGTTTGTGGTGATTCCGTGGGCAGCTTACGCTTGAACTCACATCACTGAACACCGTTGAACGTTACACGTTTCCCTTATAACAGCGGTTTCAAATTAAAAACTTTCTATTTTTTTTATACTGGTTTTTACATAGTGAGTGTTGCGTGTTATAAACGGTGTGCTGATTTTAATTCCACAATGTGACAAATGAACCAAAACAAAAAAACCCGCTTCATCACAATCCAAATCGTAATTTGGGTTATTCTGAGAATGGATGAGCAATGTTCATGTAGATCAAATTTCGGACGTTTCACCACCGGGGTTACTGAAGTAGAGAGCAAGCCGAAAAGTAGGTCAATTGTGGTAAAGAGGCGAAAGGGTAACACACTTATCACGATTGAATTTGACCCAGCTAAATACTGTATTTACGCCTCAGAGATGCAAAAAACATTGATGCCTCGCATCAATTAAAGTGAAAACGAACCCATTAGTAATGTAATGGAAAATGCGTGTGACCGATCGGGGAATCATAATCATGAAAAAATAAAGTTACCAATAAACTACTCTCACCGAACCAATTAGTCGTTAAAATTGAAATGTATTCGATCGACATGAGGGAAAACTGAAACTCTTCTGTAATATTGACTACCGACAAACCTGCCATATCGCAATGGCTGATTGCAATGCCATTAAAAAGTGCTAACTTCAAGCTTCGTTCCAATGTTACTATAAACTTCATTGCATTCTAAAAAATAACTTAGTTACACATCAGCCGATTGATTAAAAATATTAGCCCAAAATAACAGTGAAACAGGAGTAAGTTAACATCTTTTTGGACGTTTCATTGTAGGAATCTAAATATATTTAAGTGGTTTAAAGGTCGTCACTTTCGAAATTAATATGGGGTTAGGTTTTTATTTTTGAAGTTTTTCCAGTGTTGCTCCTTATCTTAGCAATTCACAACAATGTTCAGATTTAAACTAACGGGATAAAGGGCGAGGACAGATAACTAGCCCCACAGACATTGGCTTACATAGGAATGAAAGAGCTCGTGAATTCTCTGATTGAACTAGCGTATAGCTTAGCGTTTGGGATTGCTTTCAAGGGTGAGAAGGACATTCGGAAACCGTTGGCTGGTTATCGCACACCGCAATCTAGGCAGACATATCCTAATATGATTCAGCCTCTCCACGGATGGCTATCGTTATAAGGTGCATGTGGATTAGGAAGCATATTGCCGAAACAAAAAAAACATTGTTTGTAACTGTTGACATGTGAGGACCAGTCAACGCCACATGGAGATTGCGGCGAAGTCCTAAACGATAGAGACGTTTTAAAGCCAGCAGTTATTAATAATGAAAAAAGACAGAGAGTTCGGGTTTCTGATTCACAAGGGAGTGCATAGTAAAAATCTCAGATATAATCTCAGAAAGCAAAGAGCTCTAATGAGCAACGACCAGGTGAAGTTACCATGCGGTACAGCGTGATAAATTCAACAGAGTCAAGCAGCAGTTGAAAGAACTTATTTTGACTGTTTACCGGAATTGCAGTACTGGAACGATTGCAGCTGTCAAAGTTAATCAACCGAAGTTCATTAGCATTCACGCCAAGTAAGACGACATTTATCACAGTCTCATAGAAGGTTTTTAAATTGTATCGCAGAAAGCTGTGCTAATGACTTAACCAGCTACAAAATCTATAGAAAACTTAGCAATAACAAACTGGGAAAGAATATTCAATCAACTTTCCTGAACAAGTAGGGCAACATTAGCATAACATTTTGATCGCAGCATTCACAGCCATGGATCATATCAAGCTATACTCGGCGCTCTACTTGACATTATTGCGTCTATTATTTTTTTCAGATTAGTGTAATAAATAAAATGTTCAACTATATCATCTTAGATATCAAAATTTATTCTGAATTTCGAGTAATTTTTAGTCAAATCACCAGGTAAATATCATGGTACGTTTCTGTAGAGTACAACTGGGATCAATTTTTGTTCTTAACGTTTCGAAAGTATAGACAAATCATGAACTCCAGAGATTCTCTTTGATAACGTCGATCTGTTTATTCTAATGAAAATATAATTCACGTTATTAATAATCGTTTTCAATGAACAGATTGGAAAAATACCATTTTTGGCGGAGGAAATAGGCAAATAAACACCGCGACCGCGAGGCCATATCCAGCTCCGGCGAGCACTTCCAGTGGACCACGGAATATGGTTGCAACTACGCTTTCGTCCGTCGTTAATCCAATTGTTAACGCAACACCGAAACCAGTAATCGCGATGACATCATCCAGACTGGAGGCTGCTACCACCAAGGTGGGAATACCTTGAGCAACACCGTAGCCTGATATTTCCAGTCGCATCATGTTAGGAACGATGACAGCAGGTGACACCGCGGCACACACAAAACTAGAAATTGCAAGAGAATGGCACAATCAGCAAAGAGCGAAATATATAATTTTATCATCGATTTTATACTCGTTGTTCCATGTACAACTTGAGTGACTCAAGTAAGTTGTGAAGGGTAGCGTGTTGCGCTCACTGAAGACGTTTAAACAAGATCTGAACTTTGAGTCCAGGTCGGACCAACCTGTTTGATCACATATACAGTTCATGCACAATTATATAGGGATAAACACGTGGTCTTGAAAATATTCAGTCGTGAGGTTTTTGGACTGAAATGAATGCAGAAGAGATGTCCATTCGCTAAGTACATTCAACTTTTGTGTTTACACATGTGATTAAACGGTTTGGTCGTGCTAACCTTATCCAAAATTGACTTCAAATTTAAACGTTATTTTACCATTTATCCAGTGGTTTAAGTTATGTTTCATGTCATCCCGATCGTACTCCTACATGCGAAAACAGCACAAAACGATTCTTGGTGTGTGTGTGTGTGCGATTGAAATGCATGCAAATTGGTATAATTTTTGATTCAACTTAATTTAAAAAAATCCCATACCACGTTTTGAATTGGTAAAATAAAAGATAACGAAAAACTAATTTCACTGATTTTCAGAAAACAATCACTCCAAGTTTGCGCGTAAATAGTATAAAGTAATGTTTGCTCACCCAAGCATCGCTCCCCAAACCCAAGGCCAATTAATCAGTAGATGCGTGGCAATCATAAGTGTGATCGCTTCACAGAAACAGGGAATAAATGCCAATCGGAATACACTCGAAAACACTTTCTTCAATGCGGCTGGATCCAATCCAAGTCCCGCACGGCAAAGTATGGTAGCGAGAGCTAATTGTCTCAGAAGCGAGGATAGGCCTGGATCCACGTAGAGCAGAGCGGCCAAAGTTGTAATCGGATCCATTGAGATGAATGGAACGGTTCCGTTCGTCAAATTGTATTCGGTTGCATTGTATGGATATGACCCGTTCGGCACATAGCCGGAGTGATAGATATTCTGACTGGTGATGACACTGCCGATGTTGCGGAGCGATAAACCTCCGATTAGCATACCTAAATTTCAAACCAATCATTTTTGAACATGTTAGATAGTTCAAATAATATATTGAGCATTGCAGGCTGAATCCGAAAAACTTCACCGTTTATTAAAACCACTCTAATGGTTTATGACATTAAAAAGGTTTACAAAAATACGTTTTATAAACATTACTAATCCAGCTAAATGATTCTGATGGCGTGGTTACAAGCTGTGTAAATAAAACCAATACTAATCGGCGCTAAAGTAGTCATTACTGGTCACTCAAAATAACAACGACTAATAGACTAACTTATTTAGTCAGCTGAATATTTCACAGAGCGAACTTAAAATTATTGGAAACGGCATCAATTTATTATAATTGCACATGTTTTACAGAGACAAAATTCAGAATTTGGGTTGAACAAGTTATGAGATCTCGGATAATAACGCGATGGAAATACAAATCAGAATAATATTGATAAAAATCAATCCTGCAGGGTAAGGTAGAGTAATAGTTTGGCATTATATATGATCGCTATCATCGGCAACCCAATGATACAACATGAACAAGGTAATTATAATCTTCAAGAAAAACTTACGAAATAATACATTGTTTTCATAGCTAAATCAAGATAAATATATCTCAAGTAGACGATCCACTAAATTTTTAATTCAGAATGTTATCTAAGCTTGTAAATGGTGGTTATGCACTCCGTATTGACTCCGGCATCCGTACGCATAAACGATCAGTTAACATGTTACACAATAATCGAATTAAAATCAGTTTTAAGTTGCATACATCGGCAATATTCAGATAGGCAATTTTTGCATATACTGGTAGTATGGTGGTAGTACTTACGTTTATCAAGTCAAAGGATTGTGGTTCAAATGATGGCGCTGTCTCATCTTTGGGCAAATAATCTCAATATTAATTCACCGACAAACATACTTCTACGTAAGTATGAAAAATGGTTGAAAAACAACTGCTACGTGTGTTAATCCATGTATAGTCGTTTATGGAGAAAGGAAAATTTCGTGTTGCCTCCAACGGATGAATATCGGACACGCAACGTCATTTCTTAATTCTAGATTACAAAATCATGTAATTATATTATAGGTTTTGGAGCTGATTTTACCGCATATAAATCCATAAAATATGTGAGGCTGCAATCCATTTTACTTACTGCTTTGTTTTTTAAGATCCCATATGAATATAAAGAAACGTATACCTGTGTTTTTGTGGAATTACCGAATCCGCGACAGTATCATCCTATCCTTTCTTGTTTCATAAAATTCATATATAATATCAGGAGGATTACACATTCATTTTGTAATAGCTTTCAGAGAACTTGTCAGTGAGTACTAATGTATACTAGATAGATGAAGGTTTCGAAAGTGAATGGTTCAATAAATGCATCTTATTTGTGTAGGAATAGGATTTAAGGTAATTTTTATTTAACCATCACATTAGTTAGTATAGGCCATCTAAATGTGTTCGACTTTCCCTATCGAGAAATCAGAGGAGACCTTATGCTAATTTACAAAATATTCTATACCCTGAATCATTCTTTTCAGGGACCTTTCACACGAAGGGATAAGCGGAATTATTGGACCAATGATTATACCCTCGTGGTATCTGATTCCCGTTTGAAACGTAGACGGTATTTTTATTCTTTCGAATCTGTTTTACTTGGAATGGTTCACTCCACTAGCTTACATATTTAATTATTATTTATTATTTTTTTTAATTATCCGTTTTCCGACGAATTATATAATTGTTTAATCTAATTGCTCAGATTGTTTTTATATACCTACATTTTAATCTTCATCATCTTTCGGTTACGATTAGGCTTGATGGTTTGTAGACAATTAAACACCTCGAAAACATGAAATCGTACATATCACACCATTAGCATTGAATGAATAAATAACTATCTCTATGGTGCTTTCTATATCGTCGTAGCTAAATTAAATCTGAAGGATTGCAGGTGATACTGGACTGACCGAATAGTGTCAGTGAAGCTTGGTGGAGCGTATACCACTACGAAGCGCCACGATGATCTCAACCCATCAATTTGTGAACATCATCAATATGTAATGAACTAATCATTTCATGTGGCCAATATATTGCTCTAGCAAAAAAGAATAAAGCAAAGATGTGAACACGGTTTTCGATGTGCATTAAATATTATTTTGATTTTGCTATTGATTCGAATCATCTCGAACAGATTAACTTCGAGCGATTAAATTATTACGTAGGTGTAATTTATTGTAAGTTAAGTATAGAAAAAAAAGGCTTAATAGCTGGAGCACTACGAAGTACCACAGGTGAACGCATTACAGATAAAATGACGACGTCCGTCACCCTTTTATCCATAATTGTCCTGAAAATGACTGCTGGTATTGCTAACTTATATCGTTTATGCCTCCCAAATACCGGTTTAGTTTAAGTTGATGCGAACCTGTACCATGTTATACCAAGTTGATAAACGCAAGGGGTAAAAAGTAATCTAAATTAGAATGAGTTTACAGATAATTGATCGACAGAATTGATTAAAATGTAACAAATTATTTTGCGCACATGCGACAGGTTTATTGATTGAATTACAAGGAGGACGGTTTGGAACTATGATTTAACGGCAGGCTGGAATTAGTTGAAGTTTAATGAAATTTTATGAATCTTTGAAAGATCTTAAATGATGAGAAAATGTGAGAAAATGATGTTCGAATAATATGATAGGTCATCATCATCATTTAATATGCTCAGAAAATTATTGCGTGGGTACGATTACCTAATTGACATATAATACATGATAACTTGGTAACCTGCATAGCGAAATTCTACCAAAAAAACTGTACACAGAAAATTACATTTACTGGTTTATCCGCCAATCAAAGGCTGGCTTCCTGGTATCTGTGACTGCGAATGCCATCAGGTTACAAATGGGTCTTTTCGTTATAGACTGATACGAACGATATCACAAAAGATTTCGTTAATTATTATAGTGTTAGATTTTTACGGCGTCCTTTGGTTGTTTACGACAATGGACGTACGTCGCAAGCACTCGATGATCTCATATTAAACGTTGCAAATGGTACATGGTTTGCACCCGTGGGGTCCATGGGTATAACTTTTAGATCTATTTTGCAAAAGACTTTGTGCCTCAAGTAAAAGCTACCAAAAAGTCGATTAGCGGCTTTCAATTCTACAGTATATGTTAAAGAGGTATAATTAGAATATTAATACATAGCAGGTTGTACAATTTAATTCAAGTAAACAAGTGATACTTGAAGGATCACTGAACCTAATTTTACTGTCTCCACATGATGACAGCAAACAGCCAGAAACCGGTAGTGGAGTGTAATTTCGAGGGGGGTAAGCAACACATCAATTTAATTTAACTAAGTTTTAATTTAGGAATTTTTATTCGAGAAAGTGTCTAAATGTTGTTAAAAATTTCATGTTAATGCAAAATGACTTATAAAAGAATTTATGTATATAAATTATTTGATCCGGAAACTCTCAAGACGGCGTACGTTTGAAATTGTCGATCACCCATGCCAAATGAAATTAACAATGTAATGATACCAATAATTAATGACGCCCGGGGAACCGGGGAATCAATTAACGGAGAAGAACGAAAACGTTCTGCAACTCCTTCGCCTTGAAAATTTAATAGAGCACATTTGCTGTTGGATAAACAAAAAGAACGCTCTGTTGTTGATCCGGAGCGAGTTATTATCTCATGATATTCTGCATAGGCCTAAAGAAACGTTTGATTTGCTGTTTAAAAATATGGAGGGTGGAAAAAGTCACGCTATTGCGGTGCGATTTGATGAACTTAAGGGTCAAACCAGGTACACTTTCGTGCTTAATAGCGAGTGAATGCATTGAATCTGTCGCGTGAGCACCAAAATCAATGAGAGAATATGACAACAAAGTCTTCATGCTCAAAACATTTCGTTTGATGTTGATTAGTATAGCAACTACTGGCCATGATCCACAAGGATAAGTGCCATGATTGATTCCTTTCCTGCTGTACACTAACGACTTGTCTGCACTAATAACATGCTGAATGATTAATACATTTTGTTGTTCACATCACCATCCCTTACACGACACTGCTGGTTTTTGGCTGTTTGTCGTCATCAGGTGGAGACAGTAAAATCAGGTTTTGGGAGCCTTGAATCAGTGGTATAGTGGTAAACAAGGGTATATTAGTACGCCACTGTTAAATGAATGATTCTTTTGACAGCCAACAAATACTTGGACGAGGTTAAGCTCTGCTTTGAACACTGAAAGAGGATTTGTACAGGCGATGAAATTCGGTGGCAGGAAATCGTATGTGATTCAACACACAGAGGTGCTAAAAGTTCCCAACAATTTTCCGTCTAAATGTAAATATGAATCTTTAAGCATTGGAATAAATCATTGCTGAAATGGACATTGGGGCGTGAATCAACGGGAATCTGAAGCAAACATTTCACCAACAGCATTTATCTATACAGGCTAGCATATTGTCATCAAATTTAGGTCCAGGTGCAAATTGTAACGACTTGACCCCTGCAAATTGTTTTTCAAATGCGGAATTATTTTCACTTACATATTTTTCACTACCGATGGTCACCAAATCAGACACATGTTGTGCGATCGCTGCACACGGGTGTACAAGATTCAAGATTCAAGATTCATTGTGAATAAAGCAAATAGCTGGACAAAACCCTAGGATACACGTATCAAAGTGAAACAAATAGTTACTTTATTGTTTGCGTCCATGTCTTTCAAGGGAGGAGCAGAAGTAATTCCAATGGTAACACCGTAGCGATAAAATGTCGACCGGAAATATACGTTTGGGTAATTTTTGCCGAGTATGTGGTGTAAGAAGGAATCACTAAGGAATTTCACTAAACCGGGGCCAACACAGTATTATTCAGCCTAAAATATCGTAACATCTGTTTGTAAATAATTTTGTTTGGTGAGGAAACAATTTCTGGTGGTAAGGTGTACGACAAAGAAACCTAAAAGTTGCGACGACCCTATCTCTTTACAATCCTGCCTCACTAATTGATTACCTGCGTTGCTTCTTGCCCTGTCCGCTGAAATCGTTGGCAATTCTTCACCGCAAACTAACCTTAAAAAGAAATACTGTGCATAGATTTCGAAACACATGAACTCGGCCGTCATAATATAAATCTCCTATAAAGTCACATCTAATGGAAGGATTTACTTGTTTAGTGATGTAAATTATGGATGCAGGCCAGGTTTATTCCTGTTTTTTGATCTACTAAAACATCTTACTATCTTGACTGTGCTAACGAAACCAATTTGTATTGATACGAATGTGATTAGCCGTTTTGGTCTAAATCGAGCTGCTTATATATTGCACCAGAATTTTCGGGACTCCTGATATTTAATCATTTAATCCAACGCATTAAATGATCTGCATAAGCAAAAATGTTTATTTTCATATATTTCCATCACACACACACCCGACGTCGGTTTCGTGTTGTTTGCATTCATCAGATAGGGTCAACACGATCAGGATGTTCTTCGTGCCTAGAAAGAATGGAGTTCGGGTAGTGGACTAAGGCACTAGACGAAGGTGACGCTGTACTTGCTCGGTACATCGATATTTTCAAAGCTTTCGATGGAGTCAACCATGACATCTTAATTAAAAAGCTCGAAGCTTATGGAATAACATGAATATTGCTGAATTGGATAAGGGACTATCCCACTGATAGACACGTCCAAGTTCGCGTTGGCAACAACTTATCTCGAAAAATAGACTTCACGAGTGGAGTTCCGCAAGGATCGGTGATTGGACCTCTTATATTCTTGGTGCATATGAACGATATAGTAGAGGAGATTTGATGCAACTTGATACTATTTGCCGATAATATTAAAATATGGAAACGTGTCAGGTCTGTTAATGACTGTATGGCATTACAACGGGATCTGTGCACCTTATTTCGTTGGTCCCAGTCAAATGAGTTACCACTTAACCCTGTTAAATGAAAACTCCTGTGTCTTGGAAAATCTCTGCAGTACACTTATGAGCTTGTCACGCAAGATCTCGTCTGGACCACCACAGAAAAAGATCTCGGTATCTAAGTGTCGTTTAACCGTAAGCCTGGAAATCATTGTCGGATGTTGTTGGCCTCCGTCGGTCGATGTCGACTATGAATTTACATCACATCGCATGAATTTCATGTTTGCAGCTTTTTGAATGACTAAACAGTCCGATTCGGGAGGAACAATCTCTCCCGCAGCGCTTGCAACGATAGTCAGAACTCTGTTGTATTGCATCAGTTGCACGCCGGCGGCGTGATCTGCGTTCAGCAGCCAAGAGCTGTATTTGCTCCTACCCGGCTTGCAGACGACGCTTTTCACAAGTGAGCGGTCAAGAGCACGTTCTTCTCAGCTTGCGGGGTCAATGTCAAGAGCTTTCATATTTATTTTGCAAACATCTTTGTACCGCAAGTGATTCAAAGTGATTCAAAGTTGTAATGGTCTAAAAAGCATTTAGCTTAACAATAACCATAGGATGGAGTTATGAGGTATATACAATAAAAAAGAAGAACAGGAAAACTCATGTAGTGTAAATCGTATCAAAGTTTGGGTTGTCTCTCAAGTATTTGTCCAAATTTGCTTTAAAAATATCCAGGTTGGCTGAGTGTGTAACAGTGAAGGGGAGGGTGTTCCATGTGAAACTTACACGTACAGCATACGAATATCTTCGACAGTTCAGTCTTGAAGTGGGAATAAGCACTGAAAGTTCGTGTTTCCGACTGGCACGGGGTGGCAAGCGTGTGAAAAGTTTGGACAAGGGATGGTTAGGGACGTGCATAATATTGTACATCAGTATGAGGTCACCTCTTAGTCGACGACAGCGAAAGTCGAAAAGATTGAGACTCCTCAAACATTCTTCATATGGTTTAGCAGCTAGTCCGGGTACAAGCTTTGTGGTTCGGTTGTAAATACGCTGCAGAAGATTGATGTCTTTCTGAATCCAGGGTGACCAAGCCTGAACAGCGTATTCCATCGCTGGTCTCAGATAGGTGTTCATGATACGGGGCACCGACTGATTGGAGAATCTGCCGAAAATTCGTCTCAATAACGCCAAGACTTGTGACGCCTTTTTGTATGCCGCTTTGCACTGCACTGAAGTCTTCAGACTTGAACTGGTCCAAACACCCAAATCCTTCTCTTCAGTTGTCCAGACGAGTTGGTGGGACCCAAGAGTGTAGTTGTAATTAACAGTCTTTCCAATGTTCAACGCCTTGCACTTTTGGAAGTTGAATGGTAGTTTGTTTCTCAAAGACCAATCGTGCAATGTGTTTAGATCCTTCTGCAAAGTTTTACAGTCATCATTGGTACGTATGCTTCTCAAAAGCTTTATATCGTCTGCAAATAACATAATCTTGCATTTAACACGCTCGGGAATGTCGTTTGCGTAGATCAAAAACAAAATCGGTCCGAGGACCGAACCCTGGGGCACTCCGCTCGTAATTTTTGAATGGTTTCGATAAGGCGCCGTCAACTCTGACTTGGTCTGTTCCAATGGTCGACTTCCTAATTGCAACTCACCGTAGAGTAGATCTTTCGGAATACGACCATTTTCCATTCTATAGACATGATCAAGCCACCGCAGGTGCGCGCTGACGTAATAGGGTGAACATGCTCTGTAGCCCAGCTTTTGAGAGCACTTCAGCGTTAGTCAATCTGTCCATCCACGATATGTTCAAGATACGACGGATGCTTCGTAGATGGAAAGCACTCAGCTTCCGTTCGTGTCTTGCGTGGGTGGTCCAGGTTCTACTGCCGTTTAGTAAAGCATTTAGTACGCACGCACTGTATACCATCATCTTTGTCTTTACAGTCAGCTTGCGGTTACCCCAAACACGAGAGTTCAATCGAGACATATTGACAGCTGCTCTGCCAATCCGCTTATCAATCTCCGTGTCTAGCGAGAGGTTATCCGCAATGGTTGAACCAAGATATGTGAAATGATGTACCGGTTCAAGCTGACAGTTTACAACAGTGATGATTGGTGGCGATACAGTCCCTTGACCAAGGATTTTGGTCTTGCTCATGCTGATTGTTAGGCCAAAGTCTTTGCATGCCGACGAAAAACAGTCCATTAGCGACTGTAGGTTCTCTTGGGAGTGAGCAATAAAGGCTGCATCGTCGGCAAACAACAGGTCACGGATTATCACATCCCGTACTTTGGTTCGTGCTCTCAACCGGTTCAGATTGAAAAGCTTACCATCACTTCGCGTGCGTATGTAAATGCCTTCTGTTCTCGTCCTAAAAGCGTGCTCCAGAAGCAAAGCAAAGCAAAGAAAATGCCGAACAATGTGGGAGCAAGAACACACCCTTGTTTGACGCCTCGGCGAATTTCAAATGCTACTGAACTGCAACCGTTGAAATATACTGAGATTTTCATGCCTGCGTGGAATGAAATGATGAGTCTGAGCAGCCTTTGAGGGCAGCCTATCAGATCAAGCATTTTGAAAAGACCCTCCCTGCTGACGTAGTCGAATGCCTTAGTTAAATCAATAAAAACAGCGTATAATGGCTTACGCTGTTCCCGACACTTTTCTTGAAGTTGTCTCAGGGAGAAGATCATGTTAACGGTTGATCTTTCCTTGCGGAAGCCACATTGAGATTCGGAGTAAATTCTATCAGCTAAAACTTGCAGCCGGATCTGTAAGACTTTAGCAAACAATTTGCTTACAACATTCAGAAGGGAGATTCCTCTGTAATTGTTGCAGTCGCCTCTGTCACCCTTATTCTTAAATAGCGTGATGATCTTTGTGTCTCGCATCTCTTGTGGGACACCCCCCTCCTGCCAGCACTGAAGAAGCAAACGGTGAAGAGGCTGTAATAATGCTGCTCTACCGCATTTGATGAGCTGAGGTGGAATTCCGTCGTCAACAGGGGCCTTTCCATTCGCTAAGCGGTCGATTGCCTTATTGAGAATGCGGTAGAACCGTACTGTCCCTAGAGTAGAGAGAGGAGAAATGCTCTACCCATCTTTCCATCTGTTGAGGTTTGTGGATAATCGGCTTACCAGATAAAGACTTAATTGGAGCCGTTTTAAGTTCGTTTGGGCCAATGGCTCTCTTGATCCCATCATACATGCCGTGAAAATTTCCAGTATCCGCAGCTTTCTGGATACTAAGGCCAATTTCTGTCCATTTGCACATCGCCTTGCAGTCTGTTAGACCTTATTTCTAGCTGCTTTTAGAAGACGTAAGTTTTCATCTGTTGGCATACCTTTGAACCTCAAGAACACTGAGCGTTTCTCATCCAGCACAGCAGTCATCTCAGAAGCGTTTGCTTCGAACCAGTCGCTCGTTCGAGCTTTCTTCGGACCGAACGTGGAAAGTGCGACTCGGCATATGCTGCTTTTCATCCATTCCCAGTTTTCTGAAGCAGTTTCAAGTAGGGTTGTCTTGTTTAACTCGTCTGTGGAGGCGTTTGCGACTCTTGCAGTTAGATTAGGTTCGCACATGCGAGTGACGTCTATCCTAGGCTTAGCAGACAATTTGGTGCGGTGAAGTCTTTTGTGGGGAAGCTTCAGTTTTGCACAGACCAGTGAATGATCAGTGTCGCTGTCTGCGCTTTGATATGATCTGGTGAGGAGTACGCTTCCTATATTAGTTTGCTTAACAAGAATAGGATCAAGCTGATGCCAATGCTCAGAGCGAGGATGTTTCCAAGATAATTTTTGCTGTGGTTTTGTTTGAAAGAAAGTGGTACTGACACAAAAATTGAACTGTGTGCACAATTCTAAAAGGCGTTGCCCATTTTCATTGGTTTTACCTACACCGAACCTTCCGAGACAGTTTTGCCAAGACTCGTAATCTGCACCAACTCTGGCATTGAAATCACCCAATACCACTACACAGTTTTTCTGTGGCACGTTTTTCAGGACGGCTGGAAAGTGTACAATAAAAAGCTTGCCTTATCTTGAGTCTTTTAAAAAATATTCAGGAATTTTACGCCCGAAACCCAACCCGGGCTAGTTAACATGAATATCCGTACTGTTATGGAATATTCCATCCAAGCCTGGGCACCGTGGCTGAGGAAGGATATCGAACTACTCGACAGGATTTATAATCGTGCTACAAAGTTGGTCTCCCGGTACAGAAATTTGCCTTTCAAAGAGCGAATGTTAAAACTGAACCTACACCATGTTACCCTAGGACGGATACGTAGTGACCTCCTGTTGACATTCAAAATCCTGCATACTGTAAACCATCCCCTTAAACACTTGCTAAAGCCCAATGGCACGAACACGAACAAATTCAAAGGCTATAAACATTCCACACTCTCGATTGGATATTCATCGTAATTTTTTTCTCGGTAAGAATTTGTTTCACTTGAAACGTATTGCTTGAAGAAATCACGCTCGGAATCTGTTGGGGTTTTCGCTTCCAAACACGATGAGTTTATGACGAACCATGCGGTATGTGACTGTCCCTATTAATTTTTGAGATATTTTATAGTTTTTTTTAAATATTCCATATACCTTGTCATCCTATGGTTATTGTTAAGCTTACTGCTTTTTCTACCATAAAACTTTCTGAGTTCTGAGTTCTGAGTAATCGTAAAAAATTGCAACATATATGCCACTGTTGTATAAAGTTTGGCACGAACAGCCTGTTCAGTCACATGTACCCAAACACGTGAAGATGGTGTTCAACTCATGATCATGCATAAAAAATCCTCAGTCTCATGCATTTCAATCACTCACACCCCTCGATCTTATTACGTCTCTCACTAAATTTGTTCGGAAACTTTGAGCATGATGCGGCGAATTATTTTTTATTATTTCACATGTGCGCGAGAAATACGCTTGCTGCTGTTAGAACGATCAGTTTATTTAACTAGAGGATGAATAAACAATTAAAAAGCTTTATCTTAAAATATTCGTCATTACAGCTTTAAGTTAATGTTTAATACGGAGCAAGATTTTAACGGGTACTTGATGGTTCATCGACCTTGACTTTGAAATTAGAAAATCTTTTCGAAACCATCCTCGAGACAGACCTCATTCGGAACACTCTAATGAAATTTGGATAAACGTATAGAGTCACCGTGTCTAATTACTGATAGAAACATATGACTAGCGAAGAAAAGATCTAGACGGCTTTGGAAAATCCCGCAAAGCTTCTTGAATGCTTGTTGTCATTCAGAGAATGATGATCGATTAAGTTAGTTGCTTAAGCACACACATAAATGGGAAAAGTAATATTGATTTTCTTTCGATTCCAAAAGTGTGCAGTTTTAATGGGAATTGTGACGAGGTTAACTCATATTATTTCGACAACCCTGAGTGAGCTAGGCATGGATTTTGGAATGTAAGATCTTTTATCGTATTTGTGGTGAGGATAAAGAAATTACGTGAATCCACGTATTAAATTTAAAGCAACACCAAAATAACAGGGTGAGTAGATGCCATTGTTTGTGTGATTTGTTTTGTATCACTTTAGAAATCATAAGTTTTTGTTTAATATTATTGATATTAAAATTATTATTGTTCTTGTTCTTGTTATTATTATTATTATGACAGCTAATTCCATGTGAATACTCACAGCAGGAAAAATACATTTTCGAGTATAAAATGAGTTGAATATTTTATAACTTTTTCACCATTCTTCAAGTTTTACTCGAAACACATAATACATGTTTACGGACCAACACACTCTTGATTTCAATTCGTTCAACGGCAAGATCCGTTTCGTTAAGAATTCACATTTCCGCGCATTAAATTGAAAAATAATCCATTGAATAAAACATAATTCAAATCAACTTTGAGCATTACCTAATGTGCATCTGTGATGTTCATCAGGACAAATCTGTTTCCAGTGACTTAGTATGAAATTACATATTTAGCGCATTGGTTAAATTGTACTTTTTATGATTTATGAATATAATTTTTCACATTTTTCTGAAATAAAACGAGCTGTTTTCTTGATGACTTGCAAAAGATTATATTCAGTTTTAGTTTTCCCAGATTTGTACTACATTTTTATACGAAGCCGAACAAGTAGTGATAATGTAATTATGAGCAAGAAATATTTGTAAGATTCTAAACGTTTTGTATGTGTTTCATATGGCTAGGAATAATTAGCGACCGACTATTCACTTTATGGCAGCATACTATTCAGCTAATTTAGTTGATGAAGCGATTTTGCCGCAACACCGAATGAATCCCGATTGGAAAATGACATTCAAGTGGAAACATTTATTCCGTTAAAAGGGCATAATAATACTTGCACCCACTGGGCATAGGCTATTAAATGTTCCGGCACCGGTAACTTCTTTTCAAACACATGCTTATTTTTCCAATCGCTTTCGGAACTACTGCCAAAGATTTTCTTCGAAAATCGTTGAAAGTTACCGTGGGCTAAATTTTAGTTCGTCCGTTCGTTTTTTCATGAAGCAATTCTAACTTTACTTACAATTTTCCCAATCGAATGATCATCCTGGTCTAACAACTTTTATTTCATCACACGGTAAATTTTATGTGGATTGAATCATCCATATCCAGTGGGCACGCCATCATTGAACCCAGAATAGTTTCTTTAGATTTAAAGCATTATTCAACTTTTATGTGTTGAAATAGATTGTTTCACATGTAAGAAAAATATTTCCCCCACATAAAGCAGATACAACTCAATTTCTACATACCAAACTGTAAAATTTTAACATCTCTGTAATAAAATGCAACTGAGGCATTTACTTAAGTGATATACTATTTATGATAACATCATGAGATACTTACCGAGCAATCCAGGCAACCTTAAAACCTCCGTTAATTCCCCAAGAAAGTAGCCAACGCCGTAGAATAATAAAAGGCTAATAGCCTCTCCCTTCTTGCATTCGATGGCCTCTTCATAATTTTGACCTTGTTTATAAAGTGAATCGTTTGACTCGGCAGATACCGGAACCATAATTCGACGGCATTCAGGCAGTTTGGCGACGCTTGGTTTCAGTGAGTATGAGACCATGAACAATGCAAGCAAGAGCAGCAAAGCCGTGAGAGGTTGGGCCAAATATTTGTAAGTAGGGATCAAAATCCGTGTCATCCATTTTGGTGCGTGGGTTTCACGCAGGCATTTCATGCAGGATTTATGACAATTCCGCCACGATGTATTTCTCGTTTCGGTTTGTAAGTGGGAGCTTCTTATTCGTGTGAAGTTAACGGCATTCATGTGGCTTTGTGTCCTGAGCTCTGCGCGATGTTCAGGGCTTCCGTCTGTCTGCATAACTGTGGCATTGGAAAGCAACAGTTTTGAAGGGTGTTTTGGAGAATTTGTTCAAAAACAGCAACAATGTTGTTATAAATACAGTATATTATGTCAATATAATCATAAATACACCTCGATCAATCAAGCAATGTGATTTGAGTCAGTTGAATCCATGCTTAATGTTATGTTTCGATGCAAAGAAATGACACTTTTTATAAAAATAGTGGTTACATTGTTAAGTAACACTCGATTGCTTATCTAAGATATGATCACCACAAAAAAAACCTATGATGAACTCAGGGTTGCCAGCTCACGTAGGCATACGCTGGGCTTGTTCGGCCTAGCCCATTGTGCATTAAAGTTAATCGATTGCAATTGATGCAATTCAAGATTGTGAGGTGTTAGTATAAGGTACACAAGCAACAGTAGAACATTGTACAATTCTAGCATACCTCCACTTCACAAAGAATCACTTCGTGTTTCTGTTTTAGAACGTGGTGATTCATTTTATGAAAAGTAATTAACACTGGCTTCCAATTAGGCCCTTGTTCGCCAATTTTACACTATCTATACTCTAGATAAATAAAAACATGTCTTCTCCTTAAGATTGAGTGACGGTTTGTTCATGCTAGAATGGGGATACAAGCAACAATCGAAATTCATAAAAGTGCATTATTAAAATGGCTAAGAACACTTAAAAATTTAAGTATGTGTGGAATTCCGTCTCATACTACGTTAACAACAGTTCTAAGCATTGGATCAATACATTTTACTGCTCCATCATACCCTAGGGAAACCGAATACTGATTTTCTATTCTTCACCATCATGTTCTCAGAATTCCGGGTGCCGAGACTAGATCGTAAGTTCTGTAATGATTTGCGATTCTCTGTGACACTCCGTGCTACATAGACTGGTGACTTTCAAAAATGAACGGAGCCACGCAACCTATGCTGTTTATTATAAATGCCAACGAATATCGTTCTGACACCGATCTCATATAGGTCGGCCATCTCTGCATGGGTCCCAGCTCGGGCATCTCATTATTATCGCGTTAGCAATCAACCATGGAAAGCACATCGAATGATTAAATTCATGTTCCGGTTTTATGCGATTGATTCCTCTGAATGAAAACGTCTGCGAATGGTAAACGAATAAGCAGCTTCAAGCTAATATGTAGTAGTACATACACATTCGAATTGTTTACAGCACTAAGTATTATGTATTTAATGCTTAGTTCAACTTACATGTCAATCCTAAATCAAAGACGCTAGCCCAATCATTGTCCCCCTGCAGCACAGTTTATTACTTATATCAATAACATGTTTTTTTCCAAACCAAATGTGATATACCAAAAATGACTTCAGAAAATTTCAACCTGAATTTTCCGCGTAAGTTATCTTTACTGTGGAGTAACGCAATGTAACATATAACCCAATTTACAAATTATACCTATTCGCCCACCTGAAAATATTATCAAATTTAAACGTATTCACTACACGCATGCGTTGTCATTGGTAAAATCTAAATGCTTTCCAATAAGTAATTCTTCAAAAATTCATTCAAAAACGAAAGGCATTGGATGTTGGAGGATTTGCAGGTTCACGCAACTAATACAAAACATTCTGTGTTGACCAGCTAGTTTATAATTAATTTAAAAATAAAGTTGAAATTAATGAGATATATTTTAAAACAGGATAACGCGAAATAAGCTCATCAATGATCGATATCTCACTTACCGGAACAGGACGGTTCAGGTTTCATAATGAACTACAATGCTGACCGATTACGCTCACAGAACGGTGTGTGTCCAAGTCATGCGCGTAGGCACACAGTGATAAAACTTTGTGGGTGTGCACCGAAGTGGACCTCTGGATGATGGCATGCAAGCGATCATCAAACACCTCGTTGATGCACGATTCATTCTAGCTTGATTAGTTGGAAGCATAAATGACTTAAGCGTCTACTCGATAGTTCGAAATTAGAAATTTCTCGTTTAATTGTGTGAGTGAAATTAAAAAAACCCACAAAAATGAAAGAAAGTTTTAAAAAGTCTTAAAATCACTCTATTGAATATTCAACATTAGTTTTCGTGCAAATTAGTTGCCTGTTTTCAGACGAGCTTAAAGAACTTGATAAAGAGTTTATTTACTTGTTATTTAGTCCATGAGATCTCAATAAATGACCCAATTTACCTGGTATTATTAATTACATGAAATTCAGCTTCTTGGCAAATGATACATAAAAGCAACCGAATTTCAAGGGTATGGGACATAAAGGTGGTTGTTCCAAATACGCTGATGTCGTAGCAATTCTATTCATTTAAGACTACCATCTCCAATGCATCAAATGAAAGCACAATCAGATCAAAAGAGGGACGCTGACTATTCACCCGGGAAAAAGGTATAGTAATCGTGTCTATTCAGCTTTGTAGCGACCAGCTTGATGATGCTTTTTCCAGCAATCTCCAGGAATATGTAATTAAATTTGCGTACCTTATTTAGCACAAAATTTTCATCATTTCCGATAACGTAACGTGAACTCATCATCTTAATTCTATGTGTAGGCTCAATGTTTATGCATTTCATCTTCGTAACATTGGCGTTAAGCTCTATAAAATTTTTTTGCTCTCTCGCTTTCTTTTCAAACGACTTATTAAGAAAGAGTATCCCACCTGAATTATTTCTTGCACCAGTTTTATATTCCAAGATGTTATCTTGGAGATTATTTTGAAACAACCGTGTCCTTCCTGTGGTCGAATGATTAATAATTATCTCACAGATCGCTCTTACCGACTCCACAACAAACTACTCAAATCATAATCGTTCTCTGATGCTCCATCAAAACATATCACAGCGAGCATCACTATATCAGGGAGCACTCATCCCTTTAGTCTAAAAATATATCGCTCAAAATTATGTTGTCATTGAACAATTGAGAATTCATTTGCATTGTCGATATAGCGTTTTATATTTTGTTTTGATACTCCGAAATTATGTAGTTTTTTATTAAACATAAGCGTATCGATGACATCTCACGAATTATTATTGAAAACAGATTTCACATTTAATTAACTGAAAAAGACAATTTATTCGCAAGCAGGTTCATTCGGAATTGTAAAACAGTTTCAAGTTGTTTCCACATAAAATGATCACAAATAAACTGGTTTACTGGAAATATTTGGGTGTTTCATTTTACCTCTAAATAATCATCATACTCATGTTGTTGTTGGCCTACTTCGGTCGATTTCGACCATTGATGTACATGACAATCAAATGAATTTTCATGTTTTACAACTTTTGGAATGACTAAACTGTCCGATTCGGGAGGAACAATCTCTCCCGCAGTGCTTGCAACGATGGTCAGAACTCTGTTGTAAGGCGTCAGCTACACGCCGGCGGCGTGATCTGCGTTCAGCAGCCAAAAGCTGTGTCTGCTCCTCCTCAGCTTGCAGACGACGCTTCACACAATGCCTCCAAAGTGAGCGGTCAAGAGCAAGTTTTTCTCAGTTCGCGGGTTCAATGCCAAGGTCTTTCATATCTCTTTTGCAAACTCTTTTATACTGCAAGTGCGGTCAGCCCAATGGTCGACTTCCTAATTGCAACTCACCATGGAGTAGATCTTTTAGAATACGACAATTTTCCATTCTATAGACATGACCAAGCTACCGCAGGCGGCGCTAACGTAATAGGGTGACCAGCTTTGGAAAGCACTCATGTATAGAATCGGTAAAAATAGTGGTCGAAAACATGAATTTGTAATAACTGCGCCTTCTTGATTGATTGACTATATTCTCCGAGATCGGTTCGTGTTATAGAAACTGATTCTAATCACCACACTTTTGGATAAGGTCACCTAGTAAAAAAGCGTCCGTTTTATAACATTGCATGATTACTGTATAAATTGAAATGTGAAAAATCATAGAATAAAACTAGAATACTAAAGGTTTGGTTGATTGAGGATATTTTTCTGTATATGTTGAGAAATATTGTCTTAAATGTCACAAGCACAGAGAGTCTACTTCATGTTAAGTCAAGGAATTTAGAACAAGCTAGGCGAAAAACAGAACTGGAAATAAATACGTGAACTTTGGTTGTAGAGGGACAGCATATACCAGCGTGTAACATTCTCACAAATATCTTGAAACCATTGTCTTAGTGGTTATCCAAGGGTAGACATTATTCCGCTTTGGGTAAACGCTCATAGACACATACGTCAAAATATTTCACTGTAGGGGTCATTAAGAAGACTCATCACTAACTTCATTGCCCCGTCATGAACTTTATCGAAGTGGAGAATATCTTTTTGCAGCCAAGAAGCCCAGACTTATACCACATATTCATTTGTCTGACTAAGATAGACGTGCATTAACCTTGCTAACGTTAGTAACCAGAATCTTCAAATGATGAATAGAAACTTGCTGGCCTATCTATAAACAATCTGGAAGTAAACTTTTATCTTCACATTCCTGTTAATCAATAATCTGAAGTTCTTCTCACAAAGCTTCATGCTAAGATTTTAGTTAGTAATCTATATGTTTAAGAAAAATTCTTTCCAAGATGGAAAATCTTTCTATTCTGTGTTTTCCATGGCATATCATTCCCAGCCACATAAGTTTACACACTCTCCAAATCCCTTCGCGTAATCAGCAGCTGTCCAAATTTTCATATCATGCACGAACGGAACCTTTTTGGATGTTGAGTTGGAAAATTGTTTCCGGATAACAGGAAAAGAGACGATCTGAAAACAGTTCTTTGTGGGACTTTGCTGATCGTGGTAGCGCGAGCACATGAGTAGTGCGTTGCTATCAAAACGTTAATATGCTTCCAAGTGGCAAAAGTGAATACCGTTGCCTCTGTCCAACACTTCCTTCCAGTTGTCTAACACTGTGAGAAGATTCGTTGAACGGGAGCGTTACGATCGTTATCCATGCCGCGATGGCTAAAATCAATTACGCGTTTCTTTCTTAGACTGCGCTACATAAACTTTGCAATAACATTTGTTAGTTTAACGCGATAATTATTTTTAGTGTCAGATGGACAACGGCCTTTAAATAGAAGCCGAACTTTTGAACTTTTGGCACTACTCCTTAAAACAACGGATATTTAAATTGAATAGAAAGCAGTTCACAAAGCTGAAGATGACAGAACTTGAAGACAAACGGGTAATGCCGTACCCACTTGGGGATTGTCTTACGTTCCTTTTGACCAATTGACGTGATATATCAAAATTTCTCTAAATGTTTCGATTTCTTGGTTATCTAATTACTTAGTACTTGCCAATGGAACCTTTGACACAAAGAATTTAGAGTAATAAATTGCAAAAGCATTTGCGGTTTTAACGTGGTCTCAGTGAGTCTTTCACAATTATGGACAGCGAAAATACCTAGTTCGTCTTTCGCTTTGCGTTCATTATTTTGTATATTAACTTAAGGTTAAGTTCTATTTTTGATGGCGGTATTATTAGGTGCGCTTCATTATCCTCTCGAATAAGTGATGTCATTTTGTTGAGCACAATATGAAAATGTTGCCAAGTAGTAGCAGTATCGCTAGCTTTATACAGCATTCAGGCCGCTCGCTTCAACATTATCCAAATTTGTGTACTGCTGCCAACAACAAAATGAAGATTATGCTCGAATCTTTTAGTAACGATCTGCGAATTATCGTCAATCTTCAGTTTCAGAAAGGCTACAATTTCGTTCTCTTGTGAGCATGTGCTTATTCAATCAGTCTGCCGATTTTGAACTTCAGTGTTTCACTCAGAGCCTACCCTAATCGACGTACCACCCCATTAATATTAAGCAATTGTTAAGTACTTCATACATGGCGGATCACAAGTACAGAATGGTCACAATGTTTTAATCTACTTTATATACACTCATATATATATTATATTGTAAATATAAATATATGATTATTTATATTTATATTTTCACAGAAATACTGTAGGTCAGAGGTCCCGCGATATACAATCTTGAGAGGTATGAGTCTCACTGTGAGTTTTTTGTTATTTGTGAAATCTCATTACGCGAAACTAAACGAGAGGGATTATAACATTATGAGAAGTTAGCTGTAGTACATAAAACAAATTTAAACTGGCTACAATATAAAAAGTAATTTATTTTCGTGCAATCGTTCAGAAATAGCTATTTGCATCCTAAGTGTACACAGCGTAAGAATTTATTACTACTCAACGATTCTTATTCTCTCTTATTACCAAATTAATAACTTGGTTTGTGCTGTTAAAATTCAGATTGAAACGTTTGTCGGCACTTCGTTTACGTCAGTAAATATATTTGGGAAAAATCGTGCTTTAATATTAGCGTGAAAATATCATAGAAACTCTCGAAAATTAATATAATGTAATTGTCCTCGCATATTTGATTTTCAACTATTTCAACTATTTTGAAATCATATACGAAAAACCTTCTCGTATCTTACCCTTATTTAAGTAAATTAGTCCACCTGTCGCAGGCCGCCTGCACCTGGTGAGAGAATAAAGTTTTTCAAAGTTCAAAGAATAAAATTTAAACTTTAACTTTTGAATGATAGCATATGGTTATCAGGCTTTTCTCAAGAACTTCACACGAGATTGTTTCACGATCATTAAAAAATTGTTATCAAAGGCTTAGTTTTGAACTCCCTCACGTAATTTAGAACGAGACTGTGAATTAGATGAAGTGAAAAATTGGTAATCATGAGAGATATGTTGAGTGAGGCTTGATGCGTTAAACAGTGATACGATATAAGAAATTTTTGTGTCCATTACCATCACACATACGTACTGATTCGCGCTGTTTGCATATATCAAGTAGTTGCGTTACGATCAGAATGCGCATGCCTTGATATGACATATTCTGCTGTATGTGGGTATCCCCAAACATTTGTTTGTGTATGATTGACGTAAATGTATCTGTATAACTTTTAAATATTAGTTCTTGTTTTCATTATTATTTGAACCCAGTGACCTTGGAGACTGAATAAATTTTGTTTTAATTTTTCAATTTCTTACATTTCTAATTTTTGGCTAGTGATTTTTAGTTACGGGTGGATTCCATAAGAAACACATCCGCAGCTATGTGGAAATAGAATTGGATGATTAGTCCCGCAGCTATCAAATGGTCATGTGAAGAGATTAGAACAACTCGTGCAGAAATACTGGCGAGACTCTATTTACTAGATTCGTTACTATTCACATTTTGTTCATGAAATAAGCAAACAGAAACATTGGAGTGGAAGGGTAACAAAAGCAAATCAGTTTGAATTGAAAACTCGAGTCGACAATCTAGTTACTAGATTCGTTACTATAATACAATATGGTTTTATACTTCGTCATTTGCGTAATTAACAGTTGACCAATTAGTGTTTTCATTCATTACAAGTCCGCTGTCGTTATTTGTTGGCACATCTTCATTTAAGTGGGAATCACTAGGCAATGAACTGCTGTATTGTAAATTGAAAAAATGCGATTAACGTTGGATCGAACGTAATAGACGTTAGAAGCGGCGCGCGATTCGATCTTAGTGGATCTGACATGATCTCCATAAATCAATAATAAAAAATGCCTCAAGTGGAGGCGTTTATGTCATTTTCTTACAAGATTGAAATTGCTAAACGGTGTCAAATCTGTTATCTAACAATATATATGTTTGTGCACAGTATACTACTTTTCTACATCAAGTAGCACAACATAGACAAGACACCGTGCAGAGATTGCATACAAATCCACTTCAGCGAAACATCCGTAGCTGGGATTATGTATTCCACTGATGGAAAAGTTTGCTACGACCAAATCTGTTCAATCACGTACCCAAATACGTGAAGATTGGGTTAAAACCACGACCATGAACTAAAATCCGTATTTACATGCAATGTGATCACTTCTGTTAATTTGAATTTATTTATTTATTTATTCGCCCAAATCCTACATTAAAAACATTAGTTATTGATGAATTAAATATTCCTGAAGCAGGTTGTTACCTTAATAATCGAATGAAAAATTACGGCTATATAATGAAACCCTTCGTGAAACCTACAAGTGTTCACCCTTTAAAATATAAAATGTATGAAAGAATACTATGTGATCAAATCAAAATAACTCGAGATGCTTTCAGAAATGGCAATGGTCCTAAAACAAATTATGGGTGATATTGGTGCCAGAGCTCATTTTTATCCAGCCTATCAGCGTAACGTTCATCGTTGTATAAAAATTCGAAGCTAGGAAATCGCCATGGGTGAGCATACAGTTATAGTTATGTGAGAGCATCGCTGGCATCTTGGGAACTATTTGCTGTGTACCTCAATTCTAACATCATTCTTTTTCTGTTCTTTTTTCTTACAATTTTCTCAGTTAAGCTTAACTGCTTGTGTGGAGCTAGTGCCTTTAGTAAGATGAGACGGAAGATCAGTTTTGTGGAGTTTGAACATTGGATTAACGAGAAAAACTACCTAACTAAAATAATTTTGGCACGGGTTTAAGTCAGTTCACATTTACTGCGCTAACACCGATACATTTTTCAGATTGTTGACAACGATCAGATAACTATTCTTCTTTTACACAACCTGCGGCTGGAAACAGAACAGTTCTTGTGTCTCCATTGACTAGCGTAAGATTGATTAATGGATAGAGTAGTGAAAAACAATCTTGATGTCAGGGTATGTGTAAGAATGGAAAACAGTTTTAATCAATATTCAGTCTATGACGTTCTTCACTGTATTGTTCGGGGCTTATTTTGAAGCATTTTTACATTAAAGATAACAAAAATTGGTCACAGATTTGACAACATGCCAACGCATAATTTTTGCTCAATTGTGGACCCATGGATGGCGAATATTCAAAGTAATTCAAAGTTTTAATGGTCCAAAAAGCAAATACTTTACAGTAACCACAGATTAAAAATATAGGGAAGGCATAAAAATAACACAACTGTTTTATCAATATGGAAAGTCAGCAAGTGTATTCAGGTGTGAGGTTGGGTTTAGTCAACATATACTTGTCAAGTTCAGCCTTGAACAAGTTCAGGGTTGATGCGCAAATGATATGTGGGGGCAGGGAGTTCCATAGAAAACAGACTCTGACAGCAAAGAAAAACCTTCGACAATTTGATCTGTAGTGTGGAATAATTAACTTGTATCCATGCGATCTGCTACCACGTGCTTCTTGCCGATGAAACAGGTGTTCAATTGGGTGATCCACTGTATGCAGAATGTTGAAAAGCAGGATCAAGTCACCCCTGAGACGACGGTACGAGAAGTCAAAGAGGTTTAGTGTTGCAATCCGCTCCTCGTATGGCCTGATGTATAGCCCGGTCACCAGTTTTGTAGTTACTACGTACGCTCTGTGGTATTTTACAGTACTTTAATTCTTCTACCGATAATTTTGAATTGTGCATCTCCTATATTTGTCTGTGATTTGGTCGAGGGATATTTTAGACATTGCGTACTGCATGCATGAATTAGATTACTATGTACCAAGCATCAATTACACACACACATATATATATATATATATATATATATATATATATATTTATATATATAATGTTTGTGGCTTATATAGTGTTCCTGAATGCTGGCATTTAATCTGAATAAATTGACATATTCCCGATAGACACTATTTGAAGAATGAAAGATTAACGTAAAAATTACATTTTAATGAAACCGTTTATATAGCGTTAACAAAATATATACACAAAACATTATCTTTCATTATTTAATAAAATAAGTATTTGCAAATATTTCATTTAATTACATATTTATTAACATACACATTAAAATTTTCGAACTGCGTTTACTTACGGCAAACAATTATTTGTTTGCTACTTTCTATCTCATTGAAAATCACCCGACAGCGTTTGGGAAATAGTGGAAACGAAATAAGTGGTGCCAGTGCTGTGGTTGAAAACGAGCACAATAAACTATATCAACACACACAACAATACGTTGAAATTTGACTAAAAATGAAGCAGGTACGCACAAAATCGTGTGAATTGCGAATCTCGTTCAATTGTATGAGAATTATTGATTCGCTGAACGGGCGGAATTGTAGTGTGTTGAACTTTTATGAAAAATTTAATAATCGACTCCATTTTGCATAGAACATTTGTAAAATATCCCAAAATTGTTGAGTGATAAAATTTGGTAGTGAAATGAAATTGTAGGGGATGCATAGAGCATAAAATTGCCTTAAATGGTGCCCCTGATTAATTTGAATTAATTTAAATTAAATTCGGTTTTGCAGTTGATGAATTTGAGGAGGGACCACAAACGAATAAGCAATTTGATCTCTTACTAGTTTTTGTGTTTTATAAACCATAGTATCTATGTCGTCAGCAACGCACATCAACACGCAGTTCTACAGAACCAGTTTTCACAGTAAATCACACCCGAGCGTCACTTGTCTATCCACAATTGAAATATTCGTTTAGATAGAAGAGAATTTTTTATTACTAGGGTTTATTTTCTAGTTCTTACTACAGAAAGCAGAGCAAGGAAATTTTATCCGAAATCATCAATTGATTTTGTTTGGTGTCAATAGACCGCGGTAGTCAGGTAGGTGTTGCAAGCTTTCCTATTCGGATCATCAAGTTTAGAAACATAAAGCTAACGGCGACTTCTTGTGGAAGCGATAAGACAAGGG
Source organism: Atriophallophorus winterbourni (assembly GCA_013407085.1). Taxonomy (NCBI): domain Eukaryota; kingdom Metazoa; phylum Platyhelminthes; class Trematoda; order Plagiorchiida; family Microphallidae; genus Atriophallophorus; species Atriophallophorus winterbourni. The sequence continues at coordinate 36,558 of JACCGJ010000232.1, read as the reverse complement.
CGTTGGTGGAATATATGTAAATCTCCCAGGTATAAAATAATATTTTCATGTTGCTTTCAGCGTTACCAAACTTGTGATGTTGAGCGGAGACATTGTTATTACTGATGAAAATTGTGTGAGGAGCTTTTACACGAGGTTTAAAAAGTACAGAAATATATTGACATACGTCACTTAAAAATAGCACCTTGATCATATCAAGTTCAAGTTGGACATCATTTGTTCATTGATATGAATATTACCATTTCTATCCTAGCACCAAAACATATATATATATATATATATCGGGTGAATTTTAATGAGATAGAAAGTAATAAACAAATAATATTTGGCAGTAAGTAAAAACAGTTCGAAAATTTGAATGTATAGGTTAATAAATATTTCAGAAATTCAGAAATTTGTAGACACTATGTATATTCGGAAGGAATTTAATCCGTTCAATTTTGTGCATACAAATGTGGTAAGATACTCACTCTTTTGCTAGCTGAGCCTTTATATATACAAAACAACGAGCTGATTTGCAGAAACATTGCACTGGATGATTGAAAGAAATCCATTGTGGTAAGCATATCTGAAGGTGTTTTCGTATAATTGGATGTTAATTATGGTCGAGTAAGCTTGAGAAGAGTTTTATGCATAGCCAAAACCAACTTTGAAACATCTCGTGCAGATTTCATTATTGAACCAGGAATTAACAAGGTTTTTTACAGAGAATTCCGTGTAACTCAAATTTCATCTGCTTTTCTTGTGTAGAATATCTGGTTTACTAGATGTCATGTGTTGTCTGCAGCAGTTGACGGAATTACGCAGACTCACAAAACGGTCAACTAAATTTCACGTTGGTTCAAATGAACTGGCACTTGAATTTAGTAGACACAGATGACTTCAAATGAGTGACACAGTGTGCCTCAGCTGCGATGGCTAGAAGCGTCTTAACTTTGAGCTACCAGAATGGTTTAATGTTTGGATGTAAAACTTCATAGAAAATCCAGGCTTATTAGGTTTGTTCGCACTTCTACTTCATCGTCTAAGCAGAGAACCTAAAACACTATCCATTATTCCGTAATTTATATGCACCGAGAGCTTGTAAAAGTTATTTTTATGAGCAATGAAACTCTCAACGGAAGAAAATGCATTGCAGTTCCCATATTCGTTTCAATCTTAGGCAGCACTTCAAGCGCGTGAAGGTGGTAAAATTCTGGAAAAAGCTACGTAAGGACATTTTTGCTTTGATGATTTATCGTCTGTGCTCTTCCCAGAATAAATGACAGCCCACCAATGACTTCAACATTCAAATTGTTGGTTTCATTTTTCTAATATGCACACCAAAATTCAAAACAATTAAAAATAATACGAAAAATACAAATTCTCCAATTACAAAAATTGACGTTCTAAATGCATGCACGATTTCTTTATAGCTGAACATTTACCGGCTTGTTAAAGACACAAACGTTCAAAAATTTTCACTCTTAGCTACAACCACCGGTGTATATGAAGGACGGTCATGATAGCAGTCAGTGTGTTGTATTTCACTCATTTTGCTATTTGCAATTGTTAATTATTGTGACCTTGACAATATATACGTTTTGAATCCAACCAGCGCGGTTCGTTCTCTCTCGCTGTTTCTGAGCCGATTGTGTGAGAACTTGTTTGCAACTGTCTGGACTGACTGCAGTGAATGTTTGGACTGTGAGAATCATTAACTCTCACGGATATAACTCCATTTCAGCGAGCTTGCTACTTTATTCGTTACCTGAACTGAACTTCCATCTTAACGGATTTAATCAAGTCATTTCCTGCATTACTATTCGTACTCGGAATCTTCGACTTCTTGGAGAATCAGTATCCTTCCCATCACAATTTCCTTGCTCAACTCACTTCAGCCTTCGGTGAGTTATTTTGAATTTTCTATCTGTATATCTTCATACAACATTGTAGCTAATATTTTTGTAATCTCTGATAGATTTTTGTAAGCCCATACCGCTACAAGTGTACCATCAAATGTTGCATATGTTGATGACATCCTAAAACAAAATAAACCATTTTTAACAGTGGTTGACGCTTCTGAATAATATTTCACTGGCAATACCTTTGACGCTCGCTCCGCTTATTAGCCATTAACAGTCCTGTGCCTATTGAACTGACGGAAGCTGAAAATGGTTAGTCGAGGGAAACCTTGACCGACACCATCGGTCAGGAGAAAATTGAATCTCTCTGATGATGGGTTTTGCCGATGGTGTCTCCACGCAATGTTTCGTACCGTTAACCACTTACGAATTTATCTTCTTAATTTACATTTGATGTTTATTTCTTGAGTTCCTGGGGACAAATTTAGAGCTCACTTCAATTGAATTCTTGTGTTTAGATATTAACCATTCCCAAAACCTATGCACTTTGCTGATTTTCGGTTGGCAGATAGTCAAACTGGATTACGACGATCGCTTAGTCTCAGTGGACTTTCGTAAGCACCGATAGCAATTTCGTCTTGTCAGAACGAGATCCAAGAGTGAAGGCATATGGATTCCGCGGTATCTGGTATTACAAGCAATGTGGTTATGAAGAAGAATATCGTCCAAAAAATCACTGAATGCGCGTTCGAGGGTGTGTTCTGGGTGAATGATACTGCTTCTCAGATTCGGTAAATTGAATGTTCAATTAATTTAGGTTTCATCACATTTGCGCACCGTTGTCTGAGTGGCGAGTGTGTCGACTAGAGACTTTTTTTTAACAAGTAGACAACCCGTTTCTTTGTTTTCCAAAATCTAAACGACGATTCGGTTAAACTACATTGAAGTTTACAGGATTAATAGAAAACATCAATGGGCAAACATCAACTGTAGCTTGTTGTACATATGATGTGAGACAAAAGTGCTCAAATGTTCCAAACAACAAGCAATTAACCTAGCCAATCCCGAGAAGATAAACAATACAATGAATAACAATTTGCTTGTTTTCTTCAAAAACAACAGGCAAAATATGTGGATTTTCATGGCCATCAATTAATATGACTTATTACAATAAAAAATGTAATGTATAAGTGGATAGGACAATAACGGAAATGTGTACATAAAACAATGGAGGATAAAGAAAAATACAAAATTATAAAGAATCAAATTGTTGAAGTAGATAATAGGAGGGAATTTGACACAAAAATTACGTCATTTAAACCGCCAGCCAAATTTCTTCTAAAGCTGAGTAAGGGATGATACTAACTGATTGTTTCCGCCCCTTCATCCAACTACTCCTGCTCCTATTAAACGCAAAAGTCACAACGGGAAGTGAATTTATTGAGTGGCCAGTCGCACGCCACATTGCTATCACTGGACATCTGCGGTTTTTAAACCGAAAATGTTAGCCGAACGTAGACTTACCACGTCCTCAAGCTTTGCTCCAGGCCCTTCATTAGGTTTGAGCTTGCACTTTTTGCGCCGCCTCGCCATCCTCCGATCCTTTCGTATCCTTGAGGTTCTTTCAGCAGACAAATTTTTCGTATATCACGGGTGGCTAAACCATTTTGGTGAGAACTAGATTATCTAGTCTAGATTATCTTCGCTCACGCGAATATCGGCAACAATATTTAGTGGCCAAGTATGTTCTTGGCCCTCAACTATGTTCACTAGTACTATATCCGTAACCCGGAAATTCCGTTTACGATTTATCCACTTCTTTCTCGTCGGTAGCAGTGGTAGGTACTCCGACCTCCAACGCTTTCTGAAGACTATCACCATGCATAACAGGTAGGCGCGTTCAAAAGCCGTTTCTATATTTCGTAGCATGAGCGTGTACCTGACTTTCAAACGGATATTTTGGGTTGGCTATCGATAAATATGGCATGAAAATGTTTTACATATTTAATATTGTAAGCTTTTTACTACTATTAAAAACACAACGAAACTGCTAGAAAAACCGCAATTATGAAATATCACATTCCAAATGTACGCACAATTTTTTCTCGAGTCATCCATTCAACTCTTTGATAAACAGGAACCCTTTCCTTTATTTTCTAGTCCATATTACAAAAACCCGTCTATCTGAGGATGGTCTGGATAACCCTGGCATACCATCCCCTGTCTTATACGACGATGCTACCGAAGAACATAAACCAAATTTAGCAGTGGTATACGCACATTGGGAGCTTTTTAACAACAGCACTTATGGATTTTCGATTGGTATATCAACCATTTAAAGTCCTGGGACAAGTGAACTGCAGTAAATAAATTAAAATTTAATGGCAAAGTTGTGATCTGCGCTGCGAACACTAATTCATTTTTTTATTGTATATGGATCGGCTGCTATTTCATGCAAACATTTCGTGGGCTTCCTTTTGTTGTGATGGCTGCTCGTTCGTCTTGAAATTTCGTTGCTCACGTTTTCATTTCAAAACACTGCTCAAAGCAGTTCCCATTGATTAATAATGTTGTGTTCATCTTTTTTTCTACACTTACCGCTACAAAGCATGTCAAATGTATCAATAATCATCTCGTTTACTACCAATTATAGCGAATTACAAAAATATAATCTTTGTTACGTTATCACGGGGCGATATTCAACCAAGTTGAAACGAGTGCCAAAAATCTGTCTGATTTGTGCTTGATAACACCCGCCTACACCAGGTTTATCTCCAGGAAGCAAAGATGTTTGTACCTGTGAATAGTAAATGGGAGTGTTCCCATCACCTATTGGTAAACAGAGTTAATGCATGTTGCGTGTCTAATAGTTTAAAAGAGAATTAACTGCAGTCAATTTCAACTCAAACGAAAAGCATTCACGATACAAATTTTGTGTATTTCAAACATATATTCTGACCGTTTCCTTTGTTTTTTATAACAAAATGGAAGTTGCGTTCTATTTGCTATGCTGCGGAACGAACAAACCGAGACTAGTTTTTAGGAAGTGTTCAATACATAAATAATGAAGAAGTGTATTATGGATTCCTACATAATAGGCTATGCTTGTATATTCCCCGTTCGTGTTCACTGTGATATCTAAGAAAAATAATAACAATATAAATTTTTGCAACGTTAAATTGGGGTTTAGATAAATTTAGCCATTAGGTAATGAAATTAGTTTGGAATAGTATTTGACCGGAATCGCATTTAAATTCTTTTTCCTACACGAAATAAAACTAAGTCGGAGCGGAACTGAATGCAACCCCGCTGAACTAAGAATAAGCCTCAAAAGCGACTGGAATTATACACTATCAAAAACCATCTACATATGTGTAAATGGAAATAATATTAGATTGATGGTAAGAATTCTACGCCGAAAAGTGATTTGTACTTAATGAATTAAGAACTCATTCAACTTAATTGGTCACAAATGAAGACATTTTTAACGACGAAAATTTTTCATTGATCACCATATCGGATATGCTGATCCGGTTCTACATTGCTCATTTTATATTGGTTCATTTCATTATAGTTTTAGACGTGAACATTGTAAATCATTGATCGATTGATCTGCTTAATAATATATATGCGTTTAACATCGTTTGAAAATTAGGCTAAATCTCCGAACAAACATTTTTATTTCAAAATTGCATTTTCTTCGTACAGGTCTTATGAGGATCTCTCGATTCTGTAACATTTTCTCGAGATTTTTCTTTATTTTCAATATCTGCGTTGTTACTTCCAGGTTTCTTGGAACAAATTCGTTTCCCATGTCTCTGAGGAATTTATCCATCGTCTATATTTTTAGCAATGGATTTTCTGTAAATCTGATTATTTTTCTATGGCATGCCTTAAATCACATCCACTAGAGTTCGTGTTTCATTGTGACTTGAGGATTATTCAGAACGGGGCAACTATTGGTTGTATTGAACTACTCTGAACGCACGTACTTTCAACAACCACCGTATTGTTTCGGTTATAATTATGCCATAGTTCAAAAGTTTATAAACGTTGTTTGAAATTGTTATCATGCATTTATAGATGGTCGAATATATGTTCGCAAGCGATGGCTGTCTCAAGGTTTTCCGCTGATTTCATGCAGATTCCCATCATGTCAACCAAAGTTCAGCATATACTACTTAGTGTAATAATTTTATAAAGTGGGCTGGTTGCTTAGACTTATTCTTAGTTAATACATGGAGTTTTATAATACGTAGAAGATTTTTTAATTTACAATATTAGATAGTTTGAATGAATAAACCCATGATAGTTTTTTGATTCACGATTTATGGATCTAGAGTAAAGAGGGATATTCAATGGAGCGATTTTCTTATTTTCATCCTTCAACAAAATTAGTCGATACAATATTTATTCTCGCGGGGTGTATTAGATTTGCAAAACCCCTTCAAGTATTTTTACTTCACTGTGCAATGATTTTTAACTACATCGTGTGGATTTACTTGAAAGTATCCGCATGAATCATGAACAGAATTACAATAAGCAACTACACAGTATGTTAAGCACGCTGTTCTTACCTGCTCCATATAGTTTGACCTGTTACTGAAAACAAGCTACTGCTAACCCTAATCCTCGAACGTATTCTAAACAGTTATTTTACGCTCAGAAGTGTTCTGTTTCTTTAAGTCCCAGGTTTGAACATTATTTCGCTGAACCTTAGGCAGTATTCTTTACTCGAAAAAGGCCAGTTCACTTTTTAAACCGAAGACCTATAGACACATCGGAGCTAAAAATGTCAGGAAGCGCCAACAAGCATCTGTGAATCGTAAATCAGATAGTTTAACTGGTAATAGTTGCTTATATGATCCATTTAAATTTACTGACCAGGTCTGGATGAACCCTGACCTATCATCGCCAGTCGCACACGACCATTCTACCAAAGAACAAAAAAATAATTTCAGCCGTGCTGAGCACTTCTGAGAAGCTTTCTGACGACAAACATTTTTGACGCTCGATCGACTTATCAGTAATTTACTGTCGTGTGCCAACTAAATTGAAATTGTATTAAACCAAAATAAAGTCTGCGCTACACAAAATACAAGACAGACTGGATGAACTCAGTAAGAGACCATAACAGCCATTGTCCAAAGAAAGTTCCAGTGAAGTACAACGATATTGAGATAAATCCAGACAGAATAGTTGAAGATATGAAATCCAATGTGCAGGATGCGCCAAAATGTTAAAGTATCAGTTTATCACAATTCCCGAATGAAGCCATCTACCCAGATTTCAGCAAGGCTTTTGCTTCCGTAAAGCACCGCATTCTAGAGATTAGGCTTGCAGCAAAAGTCCTATGGGTAATCCAATTGCTCGGATATATGCATTCCTTACAGGTAGGACATTCAGGGTTTGGGTATGCTTCAGAATATTTATGTGAGATCTTCAATTCATGCTTGAACCTGAGAGTAGTTCCCAGTGTGAGGAAAAAAGTCATAATAGTACCAATACACCAATTTGGTTGTAGGTCCACGCTTGGAAACTATCGACCTGTCAGCCTGACTAGCATCGTCACAAAAGTATTTGAAAAACTACTGATGAGAAAATCTGTCAGCATCTTTGTCAGCATTCTCCACTGAGTGTAACTCAACATGGATTTCTTATGGGTAGATCCTGCCCGCCTGATCTTCTTAGATTCTACAATACCGCCACTAAAATGATGGATGAAGGGAAGCAGTCGAGGCGCTATACCTAACCTTCAGCAAGGCGTTTGATTCCGTAAATCCCGCCTTCTAGAGATTAAGTTCGCAGCAAAAGGTATAAAGGGTAGTCTACTTGCTTGGATAAAAGCATTTCTTACAGGTAGGACATTCCGCGTTCAGGTAAAATCAACGCTGTCAAACCAAACCGACGTGGTCATCGGGGTACCCCAATGGTCGATACTGGGTCCTCTTCTATTGCTGATTTTCATGGATGAATTGTCGTCTTCATTGAAGTGTTCATGCTTTATTTTCGCGAATGATGTTAAGTTAATCGGAAAACGGATGGAAATACCCTGATGTACCACCTTGAACTGGTCATACCGGTGGGACCTTCCACTGAATCTTAATAAGAGCCAATTCTTCTCACCATTGGCTAATAAGAATTCAGTCCAGGTCGGGAAATTCTCTTAGAGGTAACGCTACACAGTGTGTTAAGGATTTGGAATTACTGGTTAGGACTGACTTCAAATGGGAGAACCAATGCTTCGCTGCAGCTCAACTTGCTCGCAAAGTGCTTTTTCGGTTGAGAAGACTCGATGTATTTCGGCCACTTTACAAGGCATTAGTTCGGCCGCATTTAGAATATTGTGTCCAGATGGGGTGCTCTTATAACAAGAACTACATCATTTGACTCAAAAGCGTGCAGCATCTCGCAACTTGCATGATTGATGGTCAGCTAGGGAAATCTTACGCTGCACGCCTGAAGTCCCTAGATATTTTTCACTCACGCGCTGTCGTTTGAGAGGCAGCATAATTAAAAGCTTTAAGATCTTGAAGGCATCAATTAACGTACCGAAATTTCTTCATCAGAGTCAGCTGAGTCGCAATATCTGGACTTTCTTCATGCCAAGGCCTTTTATCAGCATGTCAGAGAACCTATAATGTTTAAGTCAGGACACACTCCGTCCACTTTAGATTTCGTTCTATCGTCTCATGAAAGAGATATTTATGGGATGAGATACCTTTCGCCACTAGGTAAGAGCGACCACGCCGTAATTCTTGTTTATTGCAATTCAGTGCACCCTAGTCACCAAATGAAAATGTCCTGCAACTTTAGTCGAATGGACATCGTCCAACTACAAACTCAAGCACTGAATCTACGTTAGGAACCAGACGAATCACTACCCAGTGTAGAAATCAGGTGGAATATTATGAGAGGGCACCTTTCACAACTAGAGGAAAGTTTTGCTGCCTAAATATTTTTTTATTTGCGCGCCGTCATTTGAGAGGTAACATAATTGAAACCTTTAAGATCTTGAAGGGTTTGAGCTGCGTTATCGTAAACGGTTTCTTTAGCTCTCTAGCCACTCACTGCCCTGTGCAACTGAACTGAACTGAACTGAACTTGAACTTCAACTTGAACAAAACTCTTTCACTCCAAATAGGAGAAACCTAGCATTAAAGACATCTGCTATCCGTAAGCCTGATGCAAACCGAAGCGATAGTGAATCCGTTACGATCTTACCGAATAGCTCATCGCTACGAGTCTGGCTGTCAGGATTAGACGACGTTGACTGGCTTATCGAAAATGAAGATGGGAGCCAAGCAAATTTATCTAGTTGTTGCTCTTCGATAGAGTCGGCCTCAATTCTCAGTCAACGGTCCGTAACATCCATGCACGAGGTTGTTGAACCAGATACTACTGCCTTAAGTAGCACCTCCCTCGGGTGCTTCGACCGAG
>JACCGJ010000232.1:0-26274 GCA_013407085.1 Atriophallophorus winterbourni | reverse complement strand
ATACGAAGCCGAACAAGTAGTGATAATGTAATTATGAGCAAGAAATATTTGTAAGATTCGAAACGTTTTGTACGTGGGAAGTGAGAAACACATGTATACGGTCATTCATGAGTGCTTTCATCATATGGCTAGGAATAACTAACGACCGACTATTCACTTTACGGGCATGGTTTAAAACCAGCATACTGTTCAGCTAATTTAGTTGATGAAGCGATTTTGCCGAAACACCGAATGAATCCCGATTGGAAAATGACATTTAAGTGGAAACATTTATTCCGGTAGAAGGGCATAATAATACTTGCACCCACTGGGCATAGGCTATTGAATGTTCCGGCACCGGTAACTTCTTTTCAAACCACAGGCTTATTTTTCCAATCGCTTTCAGAACTACTGACAAAGATTTTCTCTGGAAATCGTTGAAAGTTACCGTGGGCTAAATTTTAGTTCGTCCGTCCGTTGTTCGATAAAGCAATCCTAACTTTACTTACAATTTTCCCAATCGAATGATCAGCCTGGTCTAACAACTTTTATTTCATCACACGATAAATTTCATGTGGATTGAATCATCCGTATCCACTGGGCCACGCCATCATTAAACCCAGAATAGTTTCTTTAGATTTAAAGCATTATTCAATTTTTATGTGTTCAAATAGATTGTATCACATGTAAGAAAAATCTTTCCCCCACATACAGCAGATACCACTCAATTTCTACATACCAAACTGTAAAATTTTAACATCTTTGTAATAAAATGAAACTGAGGCATTTACTTGAGTGATATACTATTTATGATAACATCATGAGATACTTACCGAGCAATCCAGGCAACCTTAAAACCTCCGTTAATTCCCCAAGAAAGTAGCCAACGCCGTAAAATAATAAAAGGCTAATAGCCTCTCCCTTCTTGCATTCGATGGCCTCTTCATAATTTTGACCTTGTTTATAAAGTGAATCGTTTGACTCGGCAGATACCGGAACCATGATTCGACGGCATTCAGGCAGTTTGGCGACGCTTGGTTTCAGTGAGTATGAGACCATGAACAATGCAAGCAAGAGCAGTAAAGCCGTGAGAGGTTGGGCCAAATATTTGTAAGTAGGGATCAAAATCCTTGTCATCCATTTTGGTGCGTGGGTTTCACGCAGGCATTTCATGCAGGATTTATGACAATTCCGCCACGATGTATTTCTCGTTTCGGTTTGTAAGTGGGAGCTTCTTATTCGTGTGAAGTTAACGGCATTCATGTGGCTTTGTGTCCTGAGCTCTGCGCGATGTTCAGGGCTTCCGTCTGTCTGCATAACTGTGGCATTAGAAAGCAACAATTTTGAAGGGTGTTTTGGAGAATTTGTTCAAAAACAGCAACGATTTTGTTATAAATACAGTATATTATGTCAATATAATCATAAATACACATCGATCAATCAATCAATGTGATTTGAGTCAGTTGAATCCATGCTTAATTTTATGTTTCGATGCAAAAAATGACACTATTTATAAAAATAGTGGTTACATTGTTAAGTGACACTCGATTGCTTATCTAAGATATGATCACCACAAAACAACCTATGATGAACTCAGGGTTGCCAGCTCACGTAGGTATACGCTGGGCTTGTTCGGCCTAGCCCATTGTGCATTAAAGCTAATCGATTGCAATTGATGCCATTCAAGATTGTGAGGTGTTAGTATAAGGTACACAAGCAACAGTAGAACATTGTACATTTCTAGCATACCTCCACTTCATAAAGAATCACTTCGTGTTTCTGTTTTAGAACGTGGTGATTCATTTTATGAAAAGTAATTAACACTGGCTTCAAATTAGTTCCTTGTTCACCAATTTTACAATATTTATACTCTAGATAAATAAAAACATGTCTTCTCCTTAAGATTAAGAGACGGTTTGGTCATGTTAGAATGGGGATGCAAGCAGCAATCGAAATTCATAAAAATGCATAATTAAAATGGCTAAGAACACTTAACATTTTTAAGTATGTGTGGCACTCCGTCTAATACTACGTTAACAACAGTTCTAAGCATTGGATTAATACATTTTACTGCTCTATCATACTCTATGGAAACCGAATACTGATTTTGTATTCTTCACCATCATGTTCTCAGTCAGCGTTCCGCGTGCCAGACTAGATCGTAAATTGTGTAATGATTTGCGATTCTCTGTGACCCACCGTGCTACATAGACTGGTGACTTTCGAAAATGAACGGAGCACGCAACTTATGCTGTTTATTATAAATGCCAGCGAATATCGTTCTGACACCGATCTCATATAGGTCGGCCATCTCAGTCAAAGGGCCCTGCATGGATCTCAGTTCGGGCATTTCATTATTATCGCGTTAGCAAGCAACCATGGAAAGCACATCGAATGATTAAATTCATGTTCCGGTTTTATGCGATTGATTCCTCTGAATGAAAACGTCTGCGAATGGTAAACGAATAAGCAGCTTGAAGCTGATATGTAGTAGAACATACACATTTGAATTGTTCACAGCACTAAGTATTATGTATTTAATGCTTAGTTCAACTTACATGTCAATCCTAAATCAAAGACGCTAGCCCAATCATTGTTCTCCTGCAGCACAGTTTATTACTTATATCAATAACATGTTTTTTTCCAAACCAAATGTGATATACCAAAAATGACTTCAGAAAATTTCAACCTGAATGTTCCGTGTAAGTAATCTTTACTGTGGAGTAATGCAATGTACCATATAACCCAATTTACAAATTATACCTATTCGCCCACCTGAAAATATTATCAAATTTAAACGTATTCACTACACGCATGCGTTGTCATTGGTAAAATCTAAATGCTTTTCAATAAGTAATTCTTCAAAAATTCATTGGAGATTGGAGGATTTGCAGGTTCACGCAACTAATACAAAACATTCTGTTTTGACCAGCTAGTTTATAATTAATTTAAAAATAAAGTTGAAATTAATGAGATATATTTTAAAACAGGATAACGTGAAATAAGCTCATCAATGATCGATATCTCACTTACCGGAACAGGATGGTTCAGGTTTCATAATGAACTACAATGCTGACCGATTACGCTCACAGAACGGTGTGTGTCCAAGTCATGCGCGTAGGCACACAGTGATAAAACTTTGTGGGTGTGCACCGAAGTGGACCTCTGGATGATGGCATGCAAGCGATCATCAAACACCTCGTTGATGCACGATTCATTCTAGCTTGATTAGTTGGAAGCATAAATGACTTAAGCGTCTACTCGATAGTTCGAAATTAGACATTTCTCATTTAATTGTGAGTGAAATTTAAAAAACCCACAAAAAATGAAAGAAAGTTTTAAAAAGTCTTAAAATCACTCTATTGAATTTTCATCATTAGTTTTCGTGCAAATTAGTTGCCTGTTTTCAGACGAGCTTAAAGAACTTGATAAAAATTTTATTTACTTGTTATTTATTCCATGAGATCTCAATAAATGACCCAATTTACCTGGTATTATTAATTACATGAAATTCAGCTTCTTGGCAAATGATACATAAAAGCAACCGAATTTCAAGGGTATGGGACATAAAGGTGGTAGTTCCAAATACGCTGATGTCGTAGCAATTCTATTCATTTAAGACCACCATCTCCAATGCATCAAATGAAAGTACAGTCAGATCATAAGAGGGACGCTGACTATTCACCCCGGAAAAAGGTATAGAAATCGTGTCTATTCAGCTGTGTAGCGACCAGCTTGGTGATGCTTTTTCCAGCAATCTCCAGGGATATGTGATTAAATTTGCGTACCTTATTTAGCACAAAATTTTCATCATTTCCTATAACGTAACGTGAACTCATCATCCTAATTCTATGTGTAGGCTCAATGTTTATGCATTTCATCTTCGTAACATTGGCGTTAAGCTCTACAAAATTGTTTTGCTCTCTCGCTTTCTTTTCAAACGACTTATTAAGAAAGAGTATCCCACCTGAATTATTTCTTCGCCAGTTTTCTATTCCAAGATGGTATCTTGGAGATTATTTTGAAACAACCGTGTCCTTCCTGTGGTCGAATGATTAATAATTATCTCACCGATCGCTCTTACCGACTCCAAAACGAACTACTCAAATCATAATCGTTCTCTGATGCTCCATCAAAACATATCACAGCAAGCATCACTATGTTAGGGAGCACTCATCCTTTTAGTCTAAAAATATATCGGCCAAAATTATGTTGTCATTGAACAATTGAGAATTCATTTGCATTGTCGATATAGCGTTTTATATTTCGTTTTGATACTCCGAAATTATGTAGTTTTTTTATTAAACATAAGCGTATCGATGACATCTCACGAATTATTATTGAATACAGATTTCACATTTAATTCACTGAAAAAGACAATTTATTCGCAAGCAGGTTCATTCGGAATTGTAAAACAGCTTCAAGTTGTTTCCACATAAAATGATCACAAATAAACTGGTTTACTGGAAATATTTGGGTGTTTCATTTTACCTCTAAATAATCATCATACTCATGTTGTTGTTGGCCTACTTCGGTCTATTTCGACCATTGATGTACATCACAATCAAATGAATTTTCATGTTTTACAACTTTTGGAATGACTAAACAGTCCGATTAGGGAGGAACAATCTCTCGCGCAGCGCTTGCAATGATAGTCAGAGCTCTGTTGTATTGCATCAGTTGCACGCCGGCGGCGTGATCTGCGTTCAGCAGCCAGAAGCTGTATCTGCTCCTCCCCAGCTTGCAGACGACGTTTTACACAATGCCTCCATTGTGAGCGGTCAATAGCAAGTTCTTCCCAACTCTCCGGGTCAATGCCAAGAGCTTTCATATCTCTTTTGCAAACGTCTTTGTACCGCAAGTGCGGTCAGCCCAATGGTCGACTTCCTAATTTCAACTCACCATAGAGTAGATCTTTCAGAATACGACAATTTTCCATTCTATAGACATGACCAAGCTACCGCAGGCGGCGCTAACGTAATAGGGTGACCAGCTTTGGAAAGCACTCATGTATAGAATCGGTAAAAATAGTGGTCGAAAACATGAATTTCTAATAACTGCGCCTTCTTGATTGATTGACTATATTCTCCGAGATCGGTTCGTGTTATAGAAACTGGTTTTAATCACCACACTTCTGGATAAGGTCACCTAGTTTAAGAGCGTTCGTTTTATAATATTGCGTGATTACTGTATAAATTGAAATGTGAAAAATCATAGAATAAAACTAGAATACTGAAGGTTTGGTTGATTGAGGATATCTTTCTGTATATGTTGAGAAAGTCAAGGAATTTAGAACAAGCTAGGCGAAAAACAGAACTGGAAATAAATACGTGAACTTTGGTTGTAGAGGGACAGCATATACCAGCGTTCAACATTCTCACAAATATCTTGAAACCATTGTCTTAGTGGTTATCCTAGGGTAGACATTATTCCGCTTTGGGTAAACGCTCATAGACACATACGTCAAAATATTTCACTGTAGGGGTCATTAAGAAGTCTCATCACTAACTTTATTGTTCCGTCATGAACTTTATCGAAGTGGAAAATATCTTTTTGCAGCCAAGAAGCCAAGAATTATATCACATATTCTTTTGTCTGACTAAGATAGACATGCATTAACCATGCTAACGTTAGTAACCAGAATTTTCAAATGATGAATAGAAACTTGCTGGCCTATCTATATCAATCTGGAAGTAAACTTTTATCTTCACATTCCTGTTAATCAATAATCTGAAGTTCTTCTCACAAAGATTCATGCTAAGATTTTAGTTTATAATCTATATGTTTGAGAAAAATTCTTTCCAAGATGGAAAATCTTACTATTCTGTGTTTTTCATGGCATATCATTCCCAACCACATAAGTTGACACAGTCTCCAAATCCCTTCGCGTAATCAGCAGCTGTCCAAATTTTCATATCATGCACGAACGGAACCTTTTTGGATGTTGAGTTGGAAAATTGTTTCTGGATAACAGGAAAAGAGACGATCTGAAAACAGTTCTTTGTGGGACTTCGCTGATCGTGGTAGCGCAAGCACATGAGTAGTGCGTTGCTATCAAAACGTTAATATGCTTCCAAGTGGCAAAAGTGAATACCGTTGCCTCTGTCCAACACTTTCTTCCAGTTGTCTAACACTGTGAGAAGATTCGTTGAACGGGAGCGTTACGATCGTTATCCATGCCGCGATGGCTAAAATCAATTACGCGTTTCTTTCTTAGACTGCGCTACATAAACTTTGCAATAACATTTGTTAGTTTAACGCGATAATTATTTTTAGTGTCAGATGGACAACGGCCTTTAAATAGAAGCCGAACTTTTGAACTTTTGGCACTACTCCTTAAAACAACGGATATTTAAATTGAATAGAAAGCAGTTCACAAAGCTGAAGATGACAGAACTTGAAGACAAACGGGTAATGCCGTACCCACTTGGGGATTGTCTTACGTTCCTTTTGACCAATTGACGTGATATATCAAAATTTCTCTAAATGTTTCGATTTCTTGGTTATCTAATTACTTAGTACTTGCCAATGGAACCTTTGACACAAAGAATTTAGAGTAATAAATTGCAAAAGCATTTGCGGTTTTAACGTGGTCTCAGTGAGTCTTTCACAATTATGGACAGCGAAAATACCTAGTTCGTCTTTCGCTTTGCGTTCATTATTTTGTATATTAACTTAAGGTTAAGTTCTATTTTTGATGGCGGTATTATTAGGTGCGCTTCATTATCCTCTCGAATAAGTGATGTCATTTTGTTGAGCACAATATGAAAATGTTGCCAAGTAGTAGCAGTATCGCTAGCTTTATACAGCATTCAGGCCGCTCGCTTCAACATTATCCAAATTTGTGTACTGCTGCCAACAACAAAATGAAGATTATGCTCGAATCTTTTAGTAACGATCTGCGAATTATCGTCAATCTTCAGTTTCAGAAAGGCTACAATTTCGTTCTCTTGTGAGCATGTGCTTATTCAATCAGTCTGCCGATTTTGAACTTCAGTGTTTCACTCAGAGCCTACCCTAATCGACGTACCACCCCATTAATATTAAGCAATTGTTAAGTACTTCATACATGGCGGATCACAAGTACAGAATGGTCACAATGTTTTAATCTACTTTATATACACTCATATATATATTATATTGTAAATATAAATATATGATTATTTATATTTATATTTTCACAGAAATACTGTAGGTCAGAGGTCCCGCGATATACAATCTTGAGAGGTATGAGTCTCACTGTGAGTTTTTTGTTATTTGTGAAATCTCATTACGCGAAACTAAACGAGAGGGATTATAACATTATGAGAAGTTAGCTGTAGTACATAAAACAAATTTAAACTGGCTACAATATAAAAAGTAATTTATTTTCGTGCAATCGTTCAGAAATAGCTATTTGCATCCTAAGTGTACACAGCGTAAGAATTTATTACTACTCAACGATTCTTATTCTCTCTTATTACCAAATTAATAACTTGGTTTGTGCTGTTAAAATTCAGATTGAAACGTTTGTCGGCACTTCGTTTACGTCAGTAAATATATTTGGGAAAAATCGTGCTTTAATATTAGCGTGAAAATATCATAGAAACTCTCGAAAATTAATATAATGTAATTGTCCTCGCATATTTGATTTTCAACTATTTCAACTATTTTGAAATCATATACGAAAAACCTTCTCGTATCTTACCCTTATTTAAGTAAATTAGTCCACCTGTCGCAGGCCGCCTGCACCTGGTGAGAGAATAAAGTTTTTCAAAGTTCAAAGAATAAAATTTAAACTTTAACTTTTGAATGATAGCATATGGTTATCAGGCTTTTCTCAAGAACTTCACACGAGATTGTTTCACGATCATTAAAAAATTGTTATCAAAGGCTTAGTTTTGAACTCCCTCACGTAATTTAGAACGAGACTGTGAATTAGATGAAGTGAAAAATTGGTAATCATGAGAGATATGTTGAGTGAGGCTTGATGCGTTAAACAGTGATACGATATAAGAAATTTTTGTGTCCATTACCATCACACATACGTACTGATTCGCGCTGTTTGCATATATCAAGTAGTTGCGTTACGATCAGAATGCGCATGCCTTGATATGACATATTCTGCTGTATGTGGGTATCCCCAAACATTTGTTTGTGTATGATTGACGTAAATGTATCTGTATAACTTTTAAATATTAGTTCTTGTTTTCATTATTATTTGAACCCAGTGACCTTGGAGACTGAATAAATTTTGTTTTAATTTTTCAATTTCTTACATTTCTAATTTTTGGCTAGTGATTTTTAGTTACGGGTGGATTCCATAAGAAACACATCCGCAGCTATGTGGAAATAGAATTGGATGATTAGTCCCGCAGCTATCAAATGGTCATGTGAAGAGATTAGAACAACTCGTGCAGAAATACTGGCGAGACTCTATTTACTAGATTCGTTACTATTCACATTTTGTTCATGAAATAAGCAAACAGAAACATTGGAGTGGAAGGGTAACAAAAGCAAATCAGTTTGAATTGAAAACTCGAGTCGACAATCTAGTTACTAGATTCGTTACTATAATACAATATGGTTTTATACTTCGTCATTTGCGTAATTAACAGTTGACCAATTAGTGTTTTCATTCATTACAAGTCCGCTGTCGTTATTTGTTGGCACATCTTCATTTAAGTGGGAATCACTAGGCAATGAACTGCTGTATTGTAAATTGAAAAAATGCGATTAACGTTGGATCGAACGTAATAGACGTTAGAAGCGGCGCGCGATTCGATCTTAGTGGATCTGACATGATCTCCATAAATCAATAATAAAAAATGCCTCAAGTGGAGGCGTTTATGTCATTTTCTTACAAGATTGAAATTGCTAAACGGTGTCAAATCTGTTATCTAACAATATATATGTTTGTGCACAGTATACTACTTTTCTACATCAAGTAGCACAACATAGACAAGACACCGTGCAGAGATTGCATACAAATCCACTTCAGCGAAACATCCGTAGCTGGGATTATGTATTCCACTGATGGAAAAGTTTGCTACGACCAAATCTGTTCAATCACGTACCCAAATACGTGAAGATTGGGTTAAAACCACGACCATGAACTAAAATCCGTATTTACATGCAATGTGATCACTTCTGTTAATTTGAATTTATTTATTTATTTATTCGCCCAAATCCTACATTAAAAACATTAGTTATTGATGAATTAAATATTCCTGAAGCAGGTTGTTACCTTAATAATCGAATGAAAAATTACGGCTATATAATGAAACCCTTCGTGAAACCTACAAGTGTTCACCCTTTAAAATATAAAATGTATGAAAGAATACTATGTGATCAAATCAAAATAACTCGAGATGCTTTCAGAAATGGCAATGGTCCTAAAACAAATTATGGGTGATATTGGTGCCAGAGCTCATTTTTATCCAGCCTATCAGCGTAACGTTCATCGTTGTATAAAAATTCGAAGCTAGGAAATCGCCATGGGTGAGCATACAGTTATAGTTATGTGAGAGCATCGCTGGCATCTTGGGAACTATTTGCTGTGTACCTCAATTCTAACATCATTCTTTTTCTGTTCTTTTTTCTTACAATTTTCTCAGTTAAGCTTAACTGCTTGTGTGGAGCTAGTGCCTTTAGTAAGATGAGACGGAAGATCAGTTTTGTGGAGTTTGAACATTGGATTAACGAGAAAAACTACCTAACTAAAATAATTTTGGCACGGGTTTAAGTCAGTTCACATTTACTGCGCTAACACCGATACATTTTTCAGATTGTTGACAACGATCAGATAACTATTCTTCTTTTACACAACCTGCGGCTGGAAACAGAACAGTTCTTGTGTCTCCATTGACTAGCGTAAGATTGATTAATGGATAGAGTAGTGAAAAACAATCTTGATGTCAGGGTATGTGTAAGAATGGAAAACAGTTTTAATCAATATTCAGTCTATGACGTTCTTCACTGTATTGTTCGGGGCTTATTTTGAAGCATTTTTACATTAAAGATAACAAAAATTGGTCACAGATTTGACAACATGCCAACGCATAATTTTTGCTCAATTGTGGACCCATGGATGGCGAATAACATTCAAAGTAATTCAAAGTTTTAATGGTCCAAAAAGTAAATACTTTACAGTAACCACAGATTGAAAATTTAGGGAAGGCATAAAAATAACACAACTGTTTTATCAATATGGAATGTCAGCAAGTGTATTCAGGTGCAAGGTCGGGTTTGGTCAACATATACTTGTCAAGTTCAGCCTTGAACATGTTCGGGCTTGTTGCGCAAATGATATGTGGGGGCAGTTAGTCCCATAGAAAACAGACTCTGACAGCAAAGAAAAACCTTCGACAATTTAATCTGGAGTGTGTAATAATTAACTTGTATCCATGTCATCTGCTACCACGTGCTTCTTGCCGATGAAACAGGTGTTCAAGTGGGTGATCCACTGTATGCAGAAAGTTGAAAAGAAGGATCAAGTCACCCCTGAGACGACGGTACGAAAAGTCAAAGAGGTTTAGTGTTGCAATCCGCTCCTCGTATGGCCTGATGTATAGCCCGGTCACCAGTTTTGTAGTTACTACGTACGCTCTGTGGTATTTTACAGTACTTTAATTCTTCTACCGATAATTTTGAATTGTGCATCTCCTATATTTGTGTGTGATTTGGTCGAGGGATATTTTAGACATTGCGTACTGCATGCATGAATTAGATTACTATGTACCAAGCATCAATTACACACACACATATATATATATATATATATATATATATATATATATTTATATATATAATGTTTGTGGCTTATATAGTGTTCCTGAATGCTGGCATTTAATCTGAATAAATTGACATATTCCCGATAGACACTATTTGAAGAATGAAAGATTAACGTAAAAATTACATTTTAATGAAACCGTTTATATAGCGTTAACAAAATATATACACAAAACATTATCTTTCATTATTTAATAAAATAAGTATTTGCAAATATTTCATTTAATTACATATTTATTAACATACACATTAAAATTTTCGAACTGCGTTTACTTACGGCAAACAATTATTTGTTTGCTACTTTCTATCTCATTGAAAATCACCCGACAGCGTTTGGGAAATAGTGGAAACGAAATAAGTGGTGCCAGTGCTGTGGTTGAAAACGAGCACAATAAACTATATCAACACACACAACAATACGTTGAAATTTGACTAAAAATGAAGCAGGTACGCACAAAATCGTGTGAATTGCGAATCTCGTTCAATTGTATGAGAATTATTGATTCGCTGAACGGGCGGAATTGTAGTGTGTTGAACTTTTATGAAAAATTTAATAATCGACTCCATTTTGCATAGAACATTTGTAAAATATCCCAAAATTGTTGAGTGATA
The DNA here is from genome assembly GCA_013407085.1 of Atriophallophorus winterbourni. Classification (NCBI taxonomy): domain Eukaryota; kingdom Metazoa; phylum Platyhelminthes; class Trematoda; order Plagiorchiida; family Microphallidae; genus Atriophallophorus; species Atriophallophorus winterbourni. The sequence continues at coordinate 14,913 of JACCGJ010000232.1, read as the reverse complement.
AAATTTGGTAGTGAAATGAAATTGTAGGGGATGCATAGAGCATAAAATTGCCTTAAATGGTGCCCCTGATTAATTTGAATTAATTTAAATTAAATTCGGTTTTGCAGTTGATGAATTTGAGGAGGGACCACAAACGAATAAGCAATTTGATCTCTTACTAGTTTTTGTGTTTTATAAACCATAGTATCTATGTCGTCAGCAACGCACATCAACACGCAGTTCTACAGAACCAGTTTTCACAGTAAATCACACCCGAGCGTCACTTGTCTATCCACAATTGAAATATTCGTTTAGATAGAAGAGAATTTTTTATTACTAGGGTTTATTTTCTAGTTCTTACTACAGAAAGCAGAGCAAGGAAATTTTATCCGAAATCATCAATTGATTTTGTTTGGTGTCAATAGACCGCGGTAGTCAGGTAGGTGTTGCAAGCTTTCCTATTCGGATCATCAAGTTTAGAAACATAAAGCTAACGGCGACTTCTTGTGGAAGCGATAAGACAAGGGCGTTGGTGGAATATATGTAAATCTCCCAGGTATAAAATAATATTTTCATGTTGCTTTCAGCGTTACCAAACTTGTGATGTTGAGCGGAGACATTGTTATTACTGATGAAAATTGTGTGAGGAGCTTTTACACGAGGTTTAAAAAGTACAGAAATATATTGACATACGTCACTTAAAAATAGCACCTTGATCATATCAAGTTCAAGTTGGACATCATTTGTTCATTGATATGAATATTACCATTTCTATCCTAGCACCAAAACATATATATATATATATATATCGGGTGAATTTTAATGAGATAGAAAGTAATAAACAAATAATATTTGGCAGTAAGTAAAAACAGTTCGAAAATTTGAATGTATAGGTTAATAAATATTTCAGAAATTCAGAAATTTGTAGACACTATGTATATTCGGAAGGAATTTAATCCGTTCAATTTTGTGCATACAAATGTGGTAAGATACTCACTCTTTTGCTAGCTGAGCCTTTATATATACAAAACAACGAGCTGATTTGCAGAAACATTGCACTGGATGATTGAAAGAAATCCATTGTGGTAAGCATATCTGAAGGTGTTTTCGTATAATTGGATGTTAATTATGGTCGAGTAAGCTTGAGAAGAGTTTTATGCATAGCCAAAACCAACTTTGAAACATCTCGTGCAGATTTCATTATTGAACCAGGAATTAACAAGGTTTTTTACAGAGAATTCCGTGTAACTCAAATTTCATCTGCTTTTCTTGTGTAGAATATCTGGTTTACTAGATGTCATGTGTTGTCTGCAGCAGTTGACGGAATTACGCAGACTCACAAAACGGTCAACTAAATTTCACGTTGGTTCAAATGAACTGGCACTTGAATTTAGTAGACACAGATGACTTCAAATGAGTGACACAGTGTGCCTCAGCTGCGATGGCTAGAAGCGTCTTAACTTTGAGCTACCAGAATGGTTTAATGTTTGGATGTAAAACTTCATAGAAAATCCAGGCTTATTAGGTTTGTTCGCACTTCTACTTCATCGTCTAAGCAGAGAACCTAAAACACTATCCATTATTCCGTAATTTATATGCACCGAGAGCTTGTAAAAGTTATTTTTATGAGCAATGAAACTCTCAACGGAAGAAAATGCATTGCAGTTCCCATATTCGTTTCAATCTTAGGCAGCACTTCAAGCGCGTGAAGGTGGTAAAATTCTGGAAAAAGCTACGTAAGGACATTTTTGCTTTGATGATTTATCGTCTGTGCTCTTCCCAGAATAAATGACAGCCCACCAATGACTTCAACATTCAAATTGTTGGTTTCATTTTTCTAATATGCACACCAAAATTCAAAACAATTAAAAATAATACGAAAAATACAAATTCTCCAATTACAAAAATTGACGTTCTAAATGCATGCACGATTTCTTTATAGCTGAACATTTACCGGCTTGTTAAAGACACAAACGTTCAAAAATTTTCACTCTTAGCTACAACCACCGGTGTATATGAAGGACGGTCATGATAGCAGTCAGTGTGTTGTATTTCACTCATTTTGCTATTTGCAATTGTTAATTATTGTGACCTTGACAATATATACGTTTTGAATCCAACCAGCGCGGTTCGTTCTCTCTCGCTGTTTCTGAGCCGATTGTGTGAGAACTTGTTTGCAACTGTCTGGACTGACTGCAGTGAATGTTTGGACTGTGAGAATCATTAACTCTCACGGATATAACTCCATTTCAGCGAGCTTGCTACTTTATTCGTTACCTGAACTGAACTTCCATCTTAACGGATTTAATCAAGTCATTTCCTGCATTACTATTCGTACTCGGAATCTTCGACTTCTTGGAGAATCAGTATCCTTCCCATCACAATTTCCTTGCTCAACTCACTTCAGCCTTCGGTGAGTTATTTTGAATTTTCTATCTGTATATCTTCATACAACATTGTAGCTAATATTTTTGTAATCTCTGATAGATTTTTGTAAGCCCATACCGCTACAAGTGTACCATCAAATGTTGCATATGTTGATGACATCCTAAAACAAAATAAACCATTTTTAACAGTGGTTGACGCTTCTGAATAATATTTCACTGGCAATACCTTTGACGCTCGCTCCGCTTATTAGCCATTAGCAGTCCTGTGCCTATTGAACTGAGCGGAAGCTGAAAATGGTTAGTCGAGGGAAACCTTGACCGACACCATCGGTCAGGAGAAAATTGAATCCAACGACCAAATTTTCAGTCACCGGATAATCACCAATGCGTTTATCTAAGTTTGGAGTTACGAGTTCAAGCTCACTAAATATTAACAATATAATTAGTGAAATTCTTGCTCGACTCAATTATTTTCGCTTCGCATGGATTCCAAACACTCGAAAGTTCAACAACTACAATAATTACGATTTGTCACAACTGTAAAAAGCGTGGGTACAGCCACATAAAGATAAAAGAAATCTAATCAGTTTAAAATTCGATAATGGGAAATATAAACAAGAATAAAGTGTGAAATTGTATGCCACTATTGAATACGGTTTGTATGACCAACCGTAGGCATAAAGAGAAAAACCGTAGTTGCATGCTTCAATCGAACACATACCACAAACGTTTTCGTACTGTTTGCACTCATCAATTATTGCCAATATGATCGGAAAAATGTTATATTAGATGGAAATTTGTATGTCAACGCTACATGAGGCTGACATCAATAAGTTGTTCGAACACATATACGAAGGCGGTGTTAGAAGTAAGGTTTTTAAACTGGAACATTTCCAGACACATAAATCATTTTCTTCACTACTATTTTCAAGGACGTGTGGACCTATATCGTATGTGAACTCTACTCGATTCCTCACATTCATGAGCCTGCATTTGTTAAAGTTGAACGACAGTTTGTTCTTCAACGACCAGCTGTGAAGCGTATCAATATCTTTTTTATAATAGCAGGCAGTCTTATGGACTAAGGATGCAAAGCCATATCTTTATGTCGTCTGCAAATAACGAAATGTTACATTGAACAATTTACGGTACTTCAATGACATAAACCAGAAACAGAATTGGACCAAGACTGAACTATAGGGAACTCCGCTGGTTGCTGCGATTGGTTTCGCTAATGCAACGTCAACCTTGTTATCGCGATGTTTTTGGAAATCATTTACCCAATTCAACAACTTTTCAGTTATACCCAACCTTTCAAGCTTCTGCAGTAGAAGCGTATGGTCAACACAAACAAATGCGTTTGATATATCTTAGTAGCAGGCGTGTATTTCTTGCCATTTATCTACCGATTTTGTCCAAACATCCAGTGTTATCATTAAGTTAGACAAACAGGAATAATTACGTCTAAATCCAAGCTGTTTTCTCGAAAGCAACTGATTACTTCCGAAATGTTCATTAGATACTCAACTATGGGGCGCTCGAATAATTTTGAAATGACAGCTAACAGAGTAACGGGTCGGTAATTAGAAACATCGAAACGATATCCACCTTTATCAACAGGAGAAATTATTCCGCGTCGCCAATCTGTAAGAATCACTTCATTTGTCAGTGTTTGTTCGAATAGGAATGAGTCGTTTGTATAGCAAATTTGCACATTGATATAATATTAGCGAGGTAAATCCATCGGTCCCAGGAGACTTTCCGGTTTTAAGATTAAATAAGGCTTGAAGGACTCGTTTCGACGTGAAATTTATTTCACTGATGGCAACGGTGTTTGAAGTGGTTTGATTTCGGATGTTATTGCATATTCTCTCGAGCTGAATACACATGAATAAAACGTGGCTAAAGCTTCAGCAGTTTCTGATGCAGTTGTTGTTGGTTCAGCTGACGTTTTTACGAACACAACTCCTGGTTTCACATTAGCTTGATCGTTAACCATACGATAAAATATTTTGGGGTTGAGCTCTATAATGCGTGATTTCTCTTTTTGGAAGTACAACTTATCTTTGATGATACATTTGTTTACTTCTTTCTGCATGAAACGGAATGTTTTCCAGGTCTCTGATGATGGGTTTTGCCGATGGTGTCTCCACGCAATGTTTCATACCGTTAACCACTTACGAATTTATCTTCTTAATTTACATTTGATGTTTATTTCTTGAGTTCCTGGGGACAAATTTAGAGCTCACTTCAATTGAATTCTTGTGTTTAGATATTAACCATTCCCAAAACCTATGCACTTTGCTGATTTTCGGTTGGCAGATAGTCAAACTGGATTACGACGATCGCTTAGTCTCAGTGGACTTTCGTAAGCACCGATAGCAATTTCGTCTTGTCAGAACGAGATCCAAGAGTGAAGGCATATGGATTCCGCGGTATCTGGTATTACAAGCAATGTGGTTATGAAGAAGAATATCGTCCAAAAAATCACTGAATGCGCGTTCGAGGGTGTGTTCTGGGTGAATGATACTGCTTCTCAGATTCGGTAAATTGAATGTTCAATTAATTTAGGTTTCATCACATTTGCGCACCGTTGTCTGAGTGGCGAGTGTGTCGACTAGAGACTTTTTTTTAACAAGTAGACAACCCGTTTCTTTGTTTTCCAAAATCTAAACGACGATTCGGTTAAACTACATTGAAGTTTACAGGATTAATAGAAAACATCAATGGGCAAACATCAACTGTAGCTTGTTGTACATATGATGTGAGACAAAAGTGCTCAAATGTTCCAAACAACAAGCAATTAACCTAGCCAATCCCGAGAAGATAAACAATACAATGAATAACAATTTGCTTGTTTTCTTCAAAAACAACAGGCAAAATATGTGGATTTTCATGGCCATCAATTAATATGACTTATTACAATAAAAAATGTAATGTATAAGTGATTAGGACAATAACGGAAATGTGTACATAAAACAATGGAGGATAAAGAAAAATACAAAATTATAAAGAATCAAATTGTTGAAGTAGATAATAGGAGGGAATTTGACACAAAAATTACGTCATTTAAACCGCCAGCCAAATTTCTTCTAAAGCTGAGTAAGGGATGATACTAACTGATTGTTTCCGCCCCTTCATCCAACTACTCCTGCTCCTATTAAACGCAAAAGTCACAACGGGAAGTGAATTTATTGAGTGGCCAGTCGCACGCCACATTGCTATCACTGGACATCTGCGGTTTTTAAACCGAAAATGTTAGCCGAACGTAGACTTACCACGTCCTCAAGCTTTGCTCCAGGCCCTTCATTAGGTTTGAGCTTGCACTTTTTGCGCCGCCTCGCCATCCTCCGATCCTTTCGTATCCTTGAGGTTCTTTCAGCAGACAAATTTTTCGTATATCACGGGTGGCTAAACCATTTTGGTGAGAACTAGATTATCTAGTCTAGATTATCTTCGCTCACGCGAATATCGGCAACAATATTTAGTGGCCAAGTATGTTCTTGGCCCTCAACTATGTTCACTAGTACTATATCCGTAACCCGGAAATTCCGTTTACGATTTATCCACTTCTTTCTCGTCGGTAGCAGTGGTAGGTACTCCGACCTCCAACGCTTTCTGAAGACTATCACCATGCATAACAGGTAGGCGCGTTCAAAAGCCGTTTCTATATTTCGTAGCATGAGCGTGTACCTGACTTTCAAACGGATATTTTGGGTTGGCTATCGATAAATATGGCATGAAAATGTTTTACATATTTAATATTGTAAGCTTTTTACTACTATTAAAAACACAACGAAACTGCTAGAAAAACCGCAATTATGAAATATCACATTCCAAATGTACGCACAATTTTTTCTCGAGTCATCCATTCAACTCTTTGATAAACAGGAACCCTTTCCTTTATTTTCTAGTCCATATTACAAAAACCCGTCTATCTGAGGATGGTCTGGATAACCCTGGCATACCATCCCCTGTCTTATACGACGATGCTACCGAAGAACATAAACCAAATTTAGCAGTGGTATACGCACATTGGGAGCTTTTTAACAACAGCACTTATGGATTTTCGATTGGTATATCAACCATTTAAAGTCCTGGGACAAGTGAACTGCAGTAAATAAATTAAAATTTAATGGCAAAGTTGTGATCTGCGCTGCGAACACTAATTCATTTTTTTATTGTATATGGATCGGCTGCTATTTCATGCAAACATTTCGTGGGCTTCCTTTTGTTGTGATGGCTGCTCGTTCGTCTTGAAATTTCGTTGCTCACGTTTTCATTTCAAAACACTGCTCAAAGCAGTTCCCATTGATTAATAATGTTGTGTTCATCTTTTTTTCTACACTTACCGCTACAAAGCATGTCAAATGTATCAATAATCATCTCGTTTACTACCAATTATAGCGAATTACAAAAATATAATCTTTGTTACGTTATCACGGGGCGATATTCAACCAAGTTGAAACGAGTGCCAAAAATCTGTCTGATTTGTGCTTGATAACACCCGCCTACACCAGGTTTATCTCCAGGAAGCAAAGATGTTTGTACCTGTGAATAGTAAATGGGAGTGTTCCCATCACCTATTGGTAAACAGAGTTAATGCATGTTGCGTGTCTAATAGTTTAAAAGAGAATTAACTGCAGTCAATTTCAACTCAAACGAAAAGCATTCACGATACAAATTTTGTGTATTTCAAACATATATTCTGACCGTTTCCTTTGTTTTTTATAACAAAATGGAAGTTGCGTTCTATTTGCTATGCTGCGGAACGAACAAACCGAGACTAGTTTTTAGGAAGTGTTCAATACATAAATAATGAAGAAGTGTATTATGGATTCCTACATAATAGGCTATGCTTGTATATTCCCCGTTCGTGTTCACTGTGATATCTAAGAAAAATAATAACAATATAAATTTTTGCAACGTTAAATTGGGGTTTAGATAAATTTAGCCATTAGGTAATGAAATTAGTTTGGAATAGTATTTGACCGGAATCGCATTTAAATTCTTTTTCCTACACGAAATAAAACTAAGTCGGAGCGGAACTGAATGCAACCCCGCTGAACTAAGAATAAGCCTCAAAAGCGACTGGAATTATACACTATCAAAAACCATCTACATATGTGTAAATGGAAATAATATTAGATTGATGGTAAGAATTCTACGCCGAAAAGTGATTTGTACTTAATGAATTAAGAACTCATTCAACTTAATTGGTCACAAATGAAGACATTTTTAACGACGAAAATTTTTCATTGATCACCATATCGGATATGCTGATCCGGTTCTACATTGCTCATTTTATATTGGTTCATTTCATTATAGTTTTAGACGTGAACATTGTAAATCATTGATCGATTGATCTGCTTAATAATATATATGCGTTTAACATCGTTTGAAAATTAGGCTAAATCTCCGAACAAACATTTTTATTTCAAAATTGCATTTTCTTCGTACAGGTCTTATGAGGATCTCTCGATTCTGTAACATTTTCTCGAGATTTTTCTTTATTTTCAATATCTGCGTTGTTACTTCCAGGTTTCTTGGAACAAATTCGTTTCCCATGTCTCTGAGGAATTTATCCATCGTCTATATTTTTAGCAATGGATTTTCTGTAAATCTGATTATTTTTCTATGGCATGCCTTACATCACATCCACTAGAGTTCGTGTTTCATTGTGACTTGAGGATTATTCAGAACGGGGCAACTATTTGTTGTATTGAACTACTCTGAACGCACGTACTTTCAACAACCACCGTATTGTTTCGGTTATAATTATGCCATAGTTCAAAAGTTTATAAACGTTGTTTGAAATTGTTATCATGCATTTATAGATGGTCGAATATATGTTCGCAAGCGATGGCTGTCTCAAGGTTTTCCGCTGATTTCATGCAGATTCCCATCATGTCAACCAAAGTTCAGCATATACTACTTAGTGTAATAATTTTATAAAGTGGGCTGGTTGCTTAGACTTATTCTTAGTTAATACATGGAGTTTTATAATACGTAGAAGATTTTTTAATTTACAATATTAGATAGTTTGAATGAATAAACCCATGATAGTTTTTTGATTCACGATTTATGGATCTAGAGTAAAGAGGGATATTCAATGGAGCGATTTTCTTATTTTCATCCTTCAACAAAATTAGTCGATACAATATTTATTCTCGCGGGGTGTATTAGATTTGCAAAACCCCTTCAAGTATTTTTACTTCACTGTGCAATGATTTTTAACTACATCGTGTGGATTTACTTGAAAGTATCCGCATGAATCATGAACAGAATTACAATAAGCAACTACACAGTATGTTAAGCACGCTGTTCTTACCTGCTCCATATAGTTTGACCTGTTACTGAAAACAAGCTACTGCTAACCCTAATCCTCGAACGTATTCTAAACAGTTATTTTACGCTCAGAAGTGTTCTGTTTCTTTAGGTCCCAGGTTTGAACATTATTTCGCTGAACCTTAGGCAGTATTCTTTACTCGGAAAATGCCAGTTCACTTCTTAAACCGAAGACCTATAGACACATCGGAGCTAAAAATGTCAGGAAGCGCCAACAAGCATCTGTGAATCGTAAATCAGATAGTTTAACTGGTAATAGTTGCTTATATGATCCATTTAAATTTACTGACCAGGTCTGGATGAACCCTGACCTATCATCGCCAGTCGCACACGACCATTCTACCAAAGAACAAAAAAATAATTTCAGCCGTGCTGAGCACTTCTGAGAAGCTTTCTGACGACAAACATTTTTGACGCTCGATCGACTTATCAGTAATTTACTGTCGTGTGCCAACTAAATTGAAATTGTATTAAACCAAAATAAAGTCTGCGCTACACAAAATACAAGACAGACTGGATGAACTCAGTAAGAGACCATAACAGCCATTGTCCAAAGAAAGTTCCAGTGAAGTACAACGATATTGAGATAAATCCAGACAGAATAGTTGAAGATATGAAATCCAATGTGCAGGATGCGCCAAAATGTTAAAGTATCAGTTTATCACAATTCCCGAATGAAGCCATCTACCCAGATTTCAGCAAGGCTTTTGCTTCCGTAAAGCACCGCATTCTAGAGATTAGGCTTGCAGCAAAAGTCCTATGGGTAATCCAATTGCTCGGATATATGCATTCCTTACAGGTAGGACATTCAGGGTTTGGGTATGCTTCAGAATATTTATGTGAGATCTTCAATTCATGCTTGAACCTGAGAGTAGTTCCCAGTGTGAGGAAAAAAGTCATAATAGTACCAATACACCAATTTGGTTGTAGGTCCACGCTTGGAAACTATCGACCTGTCAGCCTGACTAGCATCGTCACAAAAGTATTTGAAAAACTACTGATGAGAAAATCTGTCAGCATCTTTGTCAGCATTCTCCACTGAGTGTAACTCAACATGGATTTCTTATGGGTAGATCCTGCCCGCCTGATCTTCTTAGATTCTACAATACCGCCGCTAAAATGATGGATGAAGGGAAGCAGTCGAAGCGCTCTACCTAGCCTTCAGCAAGGCGTTTGATTCCTTAAATCTCGCCTTCTAGAGATTAGGCTAGCAGCAAAAGGCATCCGGGGTAGTCTACTTGCTTGAATAAAGGCCTTTCGTACAGGTAGGACATTCCGAGTTAGGGTAGGATCTACGCTGTCGAATCAAACCTACGAGATCAGTGGTGTACCCCAAGGTTCGGTACTCGGTCCTCTTCTATTCCTGATTTCCATCGATGACTTGTCCTCTGCATTGAAGTGCCTATGCTCCATTTTCGCGCATGATGTAAAATTCATCGAATCAACGGATGAAGATACCTTGATGCACGACCTTGAACGGGTCATAAAATGGTCATACCAGTGGGACCTCCCACTGAACCTTAATAAGAGCCAACTCTTGTCAGCACTGGTTGATAAGATTTCAGTTCAGGTGTCGGGCAATTCTCTCACTGTTAGCGCCACCCAGCGTATTAAGGATTTAGGAGTACTAGTTAGGACTGACTTCAAATGGGAGGACCAATGCGCCGCTGCTGCTCAACGTGCTCGCAAAGTTCTCTTTCGGCTGAGATCCGTGTTATCCAGTAGAAGACTCGATGTATTCCTGCCCCTTTACAAGGCATTAGTTCGGCCGCATTTAAAAATATTGTGTTCAGGCGTGGTGCCTTTACTACAAGAAGGATATCGTTCAACTCCAAAGCGTACAGCGTCTCGCAACTCGCATGGTTGAGGGTCAGCGAGGGAAACCTTACGCTGCACGCCTAAAGTCCCTAGATCTTTTTTCACTTAGGCGCCGTCGTTTGAGAGGTGACTTAATTGAAACCTTCAAGATTTTAAAGGGGTTAAGTGGCGTTATCATGACCGACTTCTTTGCCTTAAGTCCCGAGCTGGGCTTCCGGGGGCATTCATTCAAACTTGCTAAGGAGCGATGTAGACTAGACTCCAGGAAAACTTTTTCAGCCTCATAGTGGTAAATTTCTGGAACCGGCTTCCAGAAGAACTTATATCCTGCAGTTCTGTCGCAAGTTTAAAGCAGGGTTTGGACCGCATCTGGGGTAAGCTTTTTCCCGAATTCTACCCCTAATTTTTATGCAAGATTAGGTAGTTCACTATTTTTAGCGTTGTTTGGTAAGTAAGTAAATGCTAAAGTTCTGTTTGTTTATTACACAACTCTTCTCTAGCTGACCTCTAACCGTGCTGGTGAAGAGAAATGTATTCTTATCTTTCCAGCATCATTCATAACGAGGTGCTTCCTAAATACAACCCGGAAAATCCCGTGGCCTCGCGATCGTCGAGGATATCCAAATCACAATATGAATAAACGCTTTGGCAGGTGGTGGTTGCTTCTCTGCAGCTTTTCACCGAAAGAAATTCTGGACGCTCGAATGGCTCGTTCGCCATTTACTGTCCTGTGCAACTGAACTGAACTGAACTGGAAAGCTTCAAAAACGAAGGACACTACGCCTACCACAGGGATTCACGCTCTTAACAAGAATTGTTAACTTGTGGAATGCGCTTCCGGAAGAGGTTATCTCAGCAAGCTCTGAAAACCAATTCAAGCAACTTTTGGATAAGGTATTGCCTGTAATCAAGGCAAAGCTGAACAACACTGGACAGGATTTCTTCAACTGAGGTTCTCCTGGACTATGTTGCTGATATAAAGAGATGCGGCTAAACAAGGGCTCGCCCCCATGTCGTTTATCGAAAAGAAGAAGAAGAAGATATTGTTGTGGATAGCCGATCTATTTCAAGATTATTACAAGAACTTTTATTCTATTTTCAACGGATTTGAACCTGGTTACGACTCGTAAATCTGCAAAAGGAGATCATGCAGCACCGACTGCAAGGAAGCCTCAAGAGAATGGAGGCTCCGCTGCTCACTCTGGGATTCTTGTCTGGTTTGTTCCAAACAGGTTGCCAATAACGTTGAAGCTGTTCAATGTGAAATTTGTTCAATGTGGATACATATTCGATGTGGTTTAATAAAGCCGGAGATGTATCGTTGGCTTCAGAAGAATTCATGCGATATCATTCGCACGATATGTAAGATATGCCTTCCACCGACTGGTTTCAAGCTCGCAAGTACTCAGCTTCAAGTTGATACGGCTCCTGCTAAGACCTCTGAAGGTATTGATGGGAGTATTGTAGATAGTGGCTCACCCTCGAAGATGGATAACCACCACACATCTTGTGTACAACAAGTCTGCGTGCAATCTTAAGATGTGCACACCTTTGCGGAAGTGGCTTCCTCGTCTTTACTCGGTTCCAAAAACGGAATTAGTTTCACCGGTGAAACGAACGTTCTTGAGGCCAAAGAGGTCCAGCAACCATCAAAGCTAGATAAAACTATAAAGAAGAAACACCAGGGCTTCACGACTGTTGAGAGTAGACAATCCTGAGTCATTCTTTACAATGCGCCGGAGCAAACAGGTGCTTTGGCGATAGACAGGGTTAAACAGGAACGCGAGTTCTTAAATTCTGCTCTTGCCCCCCTTTTCGACGAAGGTGAAAAGAGTTTAACGGTACGCACAGTGTTCCCTCTAGGCCGCAGGCCAGCGCCAGGAGATCGCCCAAGACCGCTAAAGATTGTGTTAGACTCTGTTGAGCAAGTGGCCTCACTGCTAAAGAGGGGTTACAGGTTAAAGGGTAGTGAACTTCGATTACTGCTTGATCTTTCTCCGGAAGATCGTGTGAAGATGCGAAAAGCTACTCAGGAAATTAGCGAGCGCAGAGCTTCAGGTGAAACTAACTTGCGCATTGTGGATTTTCGGGTTGTGAGGATGAGGCCAAAAGTTCGTTGGCAACCTCTGACGATATGCATTCGGAGGAATCTGGATCTTCAAAATTGATATATTTTAATGCTAGAAGCTTGAGAAACAAACTGGATGAACTCTTTGATCGGATTAGATGGGACCCTCCAGCGATCATTGCGGTGACGGATCGGATCGATTAGACGCTAAAATCGGTGGTGGGGTTGCCTTATATTTCCAACAACATATTTCCGTCGCAGTGTTGGCTCGCTTCCAGTATTCTGCCGGTATGGCTGAGAGTATATGGTGCCGTATAAGGACTGCAGCTTCATTTGCCACGATAGGTGTCGTTTATCGTTCTCCCAATACTCAGGCAGATACTCCGATATCACAGATATGTCAGTATGGTAGATCCTCAAACTGCTTGATTATGGGGGATTTCAATGCTCCTAGTATTGATTGGACTTCGCTAGATGAAGGTTCTGGGTCATTCGAGCGGGACTTATTGGACGCTGTGGTTGATGTGGGCCTCGTACAGCACGTTTCCCATCCGACCAAAGTAGGCCCTACTGGGTGGGAGTCTATTTTGGACTTGGTATTCACTCTACGCAGTCCGATATTACTCAGCGTCGGACTGAAGCTCCATTAGGCTGCAGTGACCATGCCACTTTAGGTTTTATGTGGAAACGCAACACTGGCTGGGTACATGATCAGATTCCCAGAAGAAATTTTTGGAAGGCAGACGCGGGTAGGTTACCGGATGTTGCTTCATCTCTCGATTGGTCTTTTGATCGAGCAGCTGATGTTGAAGATTGTTGGCTGGTGATCCGTAATAACATTTTGACAGTTATTGAGGTGGCTGTTCCGTTGTCCACACGTCGTCGTAAGGCGAAAGGTACCCCTTGGTTTGATAAGGAGATAAGGAAACTTTTGCTGCAACGTCAAAAGCTCTGGTCGACATCCGTAAGTCGGGAAAACGCCACTGACTATGACAATTATCGGCAAGCTAGAAAACTTTGTACGCCACTGTCTAGAAGACAGTGATCCACCTTCTGTCTCTAATAACAGTGAGGTGCTGTCTGATCTTGATGCAGATGTAGAGACTGTTAGACTCCTGTTGGAACAGTTGGACACACAATCCGCGCTAGCACCAGACGGTATTCATCCGTTGGTTTTACCAGCACTATCAGAAGTGTTGTGCGTTCCGCTAGCCATGTTTTCTACAAAATCGGTATCATTAGGGCTCTTGCCACAAGAATGGAAACAGGGTATTATTAAACCTATGTGTAAGAGTGGAAACCCTAGTAGTCCCGCTAATTACGAGCCGGTCACATTGACTTCTGTGATCGGTAAAATTTTAGAGAAGTTGATCAAGAGGAAATTAGAGCACTTTCTTTTGGAGTGTGGGCGTTGGTGTCCACAACAACATGGATTCACCAAAAATCGCTCATGCGTATGTAATCTGCTCCTGGCGCGAGAAAGTTGGTGTGCTTTGACTGATTCTGGTCAAGAGGTCGATGTCATTTTTATCGAATTTAGTAAGGCGTTTGACCGCGTGCCCCACCGCTGATTGCTCGTCAAGCTGGAGGGTTTGGGTATTCAGGGTTGTCCACTTAAATAGATCGAGGCATTCATCTCAGGGCGGTCAAACCGTGTCGAGGTGAATGGAGTTTTGTCTTCAGAGATGAAAGCAGGCTCCGGAGTGCCGCAGGGATCTGTCCTTGGCCCATTCGTTATTCAAAGTTTTCGTAAATGATATTCCGGACGCGGTAGCGATCGATTCTCTTTTATTCGCGGATGATCTCAGATTGTGGGCCTCTGTCAGTTCCTGCGATGGCCACAAGCAACTGCAACAAGCAGTTGATGACTTAGTCATTTGGACACATCGCTGGTCACTACCTATCAATGAGGACAAGACAGTGGTCATGCGCATAAACTCCGATAACACTGGTGGTGAATACATTCTTGGAGATGAGCCTATTAGAGCGGTGATGGTCGAAAAAGACTTAGATATTCTGGTTATGGATTCCTTGAAGTCGAAGGCTGACACTTGTCGGAGAATAGGCAGCGCTACCAGAATGCTCTGGGCGATTCGGCGTTCCTTTGCGTCCGTTACCCCGCAAATGTTCCAGACACTTTTCTCTGTGTACATACTTCCTCTGTTGGAATATGGGCTACCTGTTGCATTTCCTCAGTCCAAAGGCGAATGCGACTCCTTGGAGAGGGTACAAAGGAGGGGCACTAAGATGGTTTGTGGAATGCGCCAACTCGCGTACGAGGATAGGAGGAGCTTGCTGAAACTCTACCTCATA
>JACCGJ010000231.1:54791-86494 GCA_013407085.1 Atriophallophorus winterbourni | reverse complement strand
GAGTTATAATGTCGGCGTTGCACGCTTTGAAAATGCAAGGAAAACTACGTTCGTTAAAATAATAAATGTAAACGATAATCAACCATCTTTACAGAAATTCATAGTATGTGCTGTTGTTGCGTGAAATAAATTAATGTGATGAGGTTAAATAAATGTCCGAAAGAATATTGAAGTTCAATGTATATTGAATATGTCGGAAATCACGAAGTAGCTGTATAGTCAAAATTTTTAATTATGATTGTTTTGAATTAAAGACTTATTTCTCACTGGTTTTCATAGAAAATTCGGGTTGGCAGGGCGGTTATATCTGGGGGCCAGTTTTGTTGACATGAAAGTAAGCGAGGTTATCTGGAAGGTATATTCTAAGGGGCCAAGTGAATGTTCAATATGAAATTTGCAAAATTATTTTCACTATTAGTACCCAGGAATGTCATGATTATATAGGTCTTCTTGCAAGATATGTAGGTTAAAATGTTCAGTTTATTTTTCCACAGTTAAGAATAAATCTAATTGTTCATATATGCGCAGATTCCTATGTTTTTCGGAACAAGATTTCAAAGATTAGCATACTTATTCACGAAAACGTTTCTCCTTACTTTCGTACGCAATCTTGCTATTTCCACTATGTTATCTTGATTTCTTAAATTATAACTAGAACCTTGTCGGAAGTGAATTGTTGAATTTATATCTACATTATCAAAAGATATTATTCTATAAATCAGCATTGGGTTGTGCCTAAATCTACGGAACCATAACGGTTCTAGCATCAGCTGCTCACGCCCTTCTCTTTATGATTGATTCGAGCTATTTCCAATGATTGATTTGGTAAAAGTACTTTGTGTATTTTTCAAAATGATGTTATCGTTTTCATTATGCTGCTATATATTATATTAAAGTAATGAAAAAGAGGTATAGTGAAAAGTTTATGAAGTTCTTACAGTGTGGGAGAGTTAAGAAGTTATGAGTCATATTTACACTCTGCTTCGCCTTCGAAATCACGTGATCTATATGCACATTGAATGTAAGGGATGCAGAATATCTGAACCCAAGATCATGTGTGCAGTCGATCGTATGAATGTGCTTATTAACAATAAGCATTGATCTATCAGATATGTATATCTTAAAGGCATGAACTTAGATTTATCTATAGAGAATGAGATAACATTAATTTAACCCAGTTGGATAAAGCAGTCAAATCTTTGTTCAACCTGGCCATGTAAGTTTGTGCTTCTAAAGATGGGAAAGAAATGACTACTTTTATATCGTCTGCAAACCGGAATAGTTTACTATGATATATGACAGTAAGTAACATCGTTTATATATAGGAGAAAAAGTAATGAACCTTAAACACTGACTTGTAACTAGCCACTTGGGATCGGCAGGGAGCGTGATCTGTGACCATTGACCTCAACGCAGTATGTGCCATCTTTAGGGAAAGAGCTAAGACAAGAGAGAAGATTCTCACATACCAAATGAATTCAGCTTTGATAGTAACAGTTTATGTGGTACAGTGACGAAAACTTTAGTTATATCACGGAAGTTAACTATGACTGCTAAACCATTTTCAAATAAGCTAGCGATGCAGTTTACATATTTTAACTGGCAAGTATTGCAGGATCTTTTATTGAGGAAACCGTGCTGTGCCTTAGATAAGATACTAGGTGTCAGGTTTCTAGTATAGCTTTCTTTACAATTTTTTCAAATAATCTTGATAAGAAAGCTGTATGGTTTATCGGTCGGTAGTTCGTAACTAAGTGTTTCGAGCTAGATTTGTATATAGGTATTATAACTGAGTGTTTTCATTCTACCGGAAAAGTACCAGATTCGGTTGATGTTTGAATAAGTTCAGCAGGAGAAGCTGGAAGTCTTTGCCACCTATTTTGCATATGGCTGGAGGTATGCCTGCTGTGTCAGGTTTAAGACTGACAGTTGATTGCTGACAGAATTTACTTGTCACTCGGGTTTATACTTAAAGTATTTAGTGTATTAGGTGAGGTAAGTTGACTGGTTGTATAAACGTGGTGTGAATTGTTGAACGTAGAGTTAAAGTAAAGAAGGAATTCTACACAGATCGTATCAGATGAACTAATAATTGTTTCAACTGCGAATGAATTACAATATTTGATTATGAAATCTATGTTGCTGGGTGAGTTGAATGATCGTAACTTGAAAAGTTCACTTAGTGATTTTAACTTATCCTGACTTATAAGAGCTTTGTTTTCGTCGGCTCCAAGCGTGCTATCTGAAGCATATCTCTGACTTCTTCTTTGTTCACAAGAAAGAAGAATGGCGAAAATGTCATGCGTTTTAACAACAACAGAATGTAGCTTCAATATTTTTTCTATTTTCTGGGCTTCCGTTAATTTTGTGTGACTAACGAGCTTTTGTTTTCGGAATGAGGTCACTAAAGACTAGATGAAGGACATCAGATTATATTTTATACTTTGAATATTTTAAGGCATTTGATTAGGTAAACCACAAATTGCTTGCAACCAAACTCGGTTTTTCGAGTATCGGTGGTCCTCTGATTCTCTGGATAATAGGATTCTTAGGTAATAAATACTTTTAATTTAGGATAAGCCGTATGTATTCTCTGATAGTGAGAGTTCTTAGTGGAGTATCTCGAAGTTCAGTACTCGGAAGGCTACATTTTCTTATTTTCATCTATGGATTGGCAGCGTCGCTCAACTGACCCTGTATATTTTTACGGATGATGTGAAATTCATTGGATCACTGATTGAACAAGATCATTTTGAGGATATCAAAAAGGTCAACAAGGGGTCTGCTACATAGGATATATCAGTTAAATTTACAAAAATAACCCTTGTCTAAATTCGCTAAGAAGCTTGACAATTCTGGACCAGAAGGTATATTTGAGATTATTGGGCTCTTCAAAGTTCGTGACTATGGTATCCAGGTCTCAGCGGACTTGAAAGCTCCTTCTATCCTCCTGCGCGATGTGGAGCATTCCATGAACCATCTTAGTCCCCTCCTTCGTACTCTCTCCAAAGAGTCGCATTGGCCTTTAGACTGAGGAAATGCAACGAAGAGGGCGGCATACGCAGATAAAAGTGACTGAAACATTTGCAGGGCAAACGAGCGCCGAATCGCCCAGATCATCCTGGTAGCGCTGCCTATTCTTCGACAAGTGTCAGCCTTCGACTCCTAAGAATCCATAACCAATATTCCTAAGACCTTTTCGACCGTCACCGCTCGAATATGCTTACTTCTCAGAAACTAGCAGTGTAATCGGAGTATATGCTCATGACGACTGTATAGTACTCATTTATGGGTAGTGACCAGCGATGTATCCATCTGACTAGGTCATAAACTGCTTGTTGCAGTTGCTTGTTGCCATCGCTGGAATTGACAGAGGACCACAGTTTCAGAATATCCGCAAATAAAAGACAATAGATGGCTACCGCATCCGAAATATCATTCACGAAATTTTTAATAACAATGGGCCAAGAACATATCTCTGCGGCACACCGGAGTTTGATATCTTCCCTGAAGACAAGACTCCATTCACCTCTACAATGTTTGACCGCCCTAAAATGAATGCCTCGATCCACTTAAGAAGCCACCCTTGAATACCTAGACCTTTCAGCCTAATGAGCAATCGGCGGTGGGGCACCCGGTCGAACGCTTTACTAAAGTCGATGAAAATGACATCGACCGCTTGACCAGAATCAATCAAAGCGCGCCAACTTTCTCACGTCAGGAGCTGATTACTTACGCAAAAGAAATTGCTCTTTCTTCCTCTTGATCAACTCATTAAAAAATTCCGATCACAGAACTCAGTGTGACCTGCCTGTAATTACCGGAACAAGTAGGGTCACCACTCTTAAAATATGTTTAATAATACCATGTTTCCATTCCTGTGACAAGACCCCTAATATTACAGATTTTTGAGCAATCTGATTAGCGGATCACACAACACATCTGAAAGTGCTCGTAAAACCAACGGGTGAATACCGTCTGGTCCTGCGCAGATTGTGCCTTTAACTGTTCCAACAGGAGTCACCTATTGGTGAGAAGAGTTTTTCTGTTGCATACCAGATTACTCTCATACTAGAAGAAATCAGTAAACATATTGCTTAAAGTGATGAACGCTCTTATGTGGCATATCATCAAAAGAAATCTGAACACATCACAACTTGTCATGTGCTAACAGAACTGAACTGAACATGACCTTGGGATCTTTATAGCGCGACTTTCGTATTCTACTCTTGATTCCAGTAATGTCGATGGATGTTATTGAACAGATGGAAAGTCGTACTAGCCAGAGCAAATCTCTTCCTAATTATCGCATTGAACTTGGTCAATTAACTCAGCACAACATCAAACAGTTCAGGCTGATCAATCAAGTTGTTTTCCCGGTCACGTACTCCGAAAAGTTCTATGCGGACATCCTCAAGAATAGTCATATGTGCAGGCTTGCCTATTTTAATGATATTGTGGTTGGAGCTGTCAGTTACAGAATCGACACCGTTCCTCTGAATTTAACTACCGCTGATGGCCAGTCGAATCCCATGGTCAAGAAATGTTACATTATGACACTTGGATGTCTTGCTCCATATCGCAATCTAGGAATTGGTACCGCCATGCTGAAACATGTGATCAAATTTTGTAATAAACTTGGCAACATCAAAAGCATTTATCTGCACGTCCATGTCGAAAATGATGTCGCACTCTCTTTCTACAAACGACACGGGTTTGAAATCACTGGCGAGGCTCTTGGATACTATCGAGCTGTTCAACCTCAGACAGCGTTCGTACTAGAGAAATATCTAACTGATGAATCCCGTGAAGCTTTTTCAGATTCGGATTGATTATATAAATTTTATTTTTGATCCTATTAATGGTTCAACATATTTTGTTGTCTTATTCCGACAGTTTTCACTGGTTTGTGCTTAATCCATGAACTGAATCTCAGTGTCAGGCATTCTCTTACGCAACTTCTTGGACTGCATATGAACAGTGTCGGGTGCCTCTGTTCTAATCCGCAGTGCTACCAGTGTACGTGATCATATTGTCACACTTAAAAAGCTTTTCTAGGATTTTTAGAGGACGAGTTTTGAATTCATTCCATCGTGTCCAGTAGTGGTATAAGCCATCTAAGCGTACAATGTTGATTCAAGTATAATTCCGCTTGAAAGTGCCATTACTGCAAAGGGTTTTCTTTTTTCAGGGTGTATGACAAAGTAATGATATTTCAACTGTTGTTTTTTTCAGTATGCCGATTCTGCAGTACTTTGAGGAGCTAAAAAGGGGTGCGATGATTTTGCTGGCGCGTTTAGAGCTTAACAAGATAACATCTACAACCGTATTTCATTCGAATGTTATTTTACAATTGAGGACTTCATGATTACATATCGGAAATTGGTTTGGAAGTACAATGTCGATGGCAAACGAGTCATGCTTTTGAGTGGTCTGAAAGCTGTTCTGTTCATAGTATGTACAGATCCGTTTAAAACGCAGTCATGCGGCGCAATAACTCAGGTCTGTATAATCAGTCGTGTCACATGCTGTTCATTGACGTCCAGCAATTGATATGATCGTTATTCAGATGAATGATTTTCATCTAACGGCGGACCGCATTTAAAAACAGCTGGCAAGCATGTGTCACGTGCACATTTGAACTACCATTTTTGTATTTGCAGCAGACTGTTCCTCGAAGTGCATCCCCTATGTTCACTATCTTTCCATTTCTATTTTCTTTTTTATCTGTCTATTTCTGGGCAACCCGCCCACGTGTGGCACTGCCTGGATCAGGCTTGTGCTTTTATGCATAATATCCTTTTGAAAATGGTGAACTTCGCATCAATCCGAAACGTGCGCTTATGAATCTTCATTGGATGACCTAGGGTTCTTGCATCCGCCATGAACGTGAAATATTTCGACAGCTCATCGCTATCCCAGCAAGATCCGTCTTGGCATCAGCAAATCATATATGATTTGGCGATTCTCCAGCGGGAACGAGTCAATTTTCGTTTTAATCTCTTTTAGGTCAATGAATTAATCACGAGACCCGTCTTTTTACCACGGCATTGCACTAGTTCCAGCGCATTACATTCTCCTGTAGTTGGTGAATAGACAGCTGGAAGTCCGTACACCAAAATCGGTTTCATGTGGGCTCCGTTTAGCTATATGAACGCCCAGCTGTTATAACAGAAAACGATTTACGAATTACCTACCGAAAACGGTTTAGATTCCCGCCCGCAGTATCGTCTTTGGTTTTCAATGAGATTGATACTATAGTTCCAAGGTCTGCTACAGGTTGAATGACATTGCTTACGATGTTATATAATCGAGGCAGTCGAAGAGATTTCTGATGAATGAAGGCTCATTTGTCGTTTATTGGGAGCACCCACAACTTAGAACAGGTCACAATTTTGTTGCGGTCTCTCCTTATTCTCTCGCATTGCTCTAGCGTAGATGCCGAGCTCATAATTTAAGATAGTCTGCAAACATCAAATAGTTATATTTTTTTATAGTTTTTTTATTTTATTGAACAGATAGGGACCGATTTGATATTCATGATGCCTGGATAACCTTGTTAAAAATTTCACTGCTCATAGAAAAGGCCGCAGTATCCCTAATAATTCAAAACATCGCGTTTTTAAGATTCTGTCAGATCACACCTACAATGCCGTTTAAGCGAGAACAAATCTGGTGAATTCAGAGTTACTTGTACGCGACCACAAGCTTGTATACGGTGCACGTATGTTGAGATACTAACAGAACTATATTATATTTGCACTATCTGATACAGATATAGTGCCGTTCAACATAAACAATGAGATGTACAAAGCGAGAATGGAATGGAATGAAAGCACATCCTGATCCAGGCAAAGTGCCGTACAGTCAGAGACTGCACATGGGCTAAGATACTGTCAGGTTGCCCAGGCCTAGACAGACGAGAAGGGGGGTACAAAGCGTTGTCATCGGCATCGTTGAACGTAGGCATGATACTACCCGGTTGCCTACATTGAAGTAGGGGAGATTTCGTTTAGGGGGTCCCACCCCGAGCCTTTACCCACAAGGCAGTGGAGCGAGAGAGGTTTGCACCTATCGGTGGCCGGTGACTGACGAAGCGGTTCATACGCCCTTTTCTGGGAATTTCTAGTTCGGAGCCCGATAACCCCGTTGATAGGTTGGTGACTTCAGTTTTTGCCTGTGCACCATACAATGTCCTTGGATAGGACAAGGGGGCAGTGACTTTTGAAGCGGCGAGTCACATCCGCCGCGTCGTGATGTCATCATTGGATTTTTGTGGCTTTTTATAGGAAGAATGCTTGCCAGGCGAAAACTCACCACACCCTCAGACACCACCGTCGAACCTTTCGCTGAGCTCGGAGAACCGAGCCCACCCAGCTGGCACCACGTGGAGGTATTTCGGCAAGCCAGCCAATACTAACAGAACAGAAAACATTAATAGGTAATCCCGGTAATACTCCAACGTGTCTTGAAACGCAGCTATTTTCTGGTGACAAGTTTACCCCGGCGTTACATCTACAACAGAAGTATTGCGCGGTTTACCTTTTAGCTGGGTCATTAACCATTCTAATAGTCAAACATTGTACACTTTACCCAGTAAGATATCTTTTTTCTAGAGTGGTTTTTAAGCTAGTATGCATTATTCTAAACAAAAATTCAAAATGACATGAAGTTGCATAAAAGCCGTTAACTATGCGATTTGATCATTTATGCTTCCCGATTTGTAGTGCCTAACACTATCGGTGCTTGATGGAGTTTGCGATTATTGTAATTGGGACCTGACAACCATATATAATGGATAAATGCCTCATGCATTCTGTAAGTTAGGAGGAACTTATGCCGCAGACCTTTGATTCTGCTCTTAGTGCATTTACGGTATGTATGAAAGCACAAGACTGATCCAGGCAAAGTGCCGCACAGTCAGAGACTGCACGTGGGCTAAGATACTGTCAGGTTGCCCAGGCCAAGACGGTGCTACTCACTATCTGATCTGCCTACTGTCCAAGTCGGTGTTTCTTAACAGATGAACAGTGGATCTGGAAAACTTAACGTCGTCTGTAAAAATGTAGTGGAAACATGTTTGGTTGCTAAGTTATGACTAAATATCAGCAAAATGATTATGCTTATTAAGAGCCATGTGGTCGTCGACTCTCTTAGGTAGAAAAAATAGTTCAATAAAATGAATTTCTTTTGATACTCTTTCAGCCGTATGCCTCAACCATAGGACTGTAATTTAAAAAAATAAAGGTCTCACGGATATTTGTGCGATTAGGATGACTTAACTTAATCATCATCATCATGACGCACAGGCGAATAGCCAAGCTTCATGAAACTGGTTAAAAGGATGAGTGAAAGCACAAAAAATAAAACTAACGGAAAGTTTGCAAATTAACAAGAAACTTGTTTTTGTAGTTTTAATGTTTTTTAAAGATATAACACTAAAGTGATGTGTTGTTCACGCCTCCCGGAATTACACTCCACTACCGGATTCTGGCTGTTTACCGTCATCAGGTGGAGACAGTAAGATTAGGTTCAGTGAGCCTTGATAAAACACTATGTTAAACAATAAGTTATATTGGCGCCACTGGTTTTATTTGACAGTCATTTCATCGCAGGTTTCAAACCGACTGTTAAGCAGATCTTCTAAACCTTACTCTGACAAAATATTTCCGACAACCTAGCGCTGCGGTTAGCTGCTGAGGTGAACAATGATGATGATGCGGTGACAAAGTTGCTCCAGTCAAGGTGCCGCAGCCATAGACTGCTCGTGGGCAAAGCTACTGTCAGGTTGCCCAGGCCTGGTCAGCTGTGAGAATGACAATAAAATCAACAATGCTCTCTTCGAGTTCAAGATTGACATCAACGACAGTGAAATTTGGGAGTTATCTGTTCTAATACTGTATAAGTATTTCAACCTTCTGAGGCGGTCTGTGGCATGTTGCATTACATGAGGCTAAGGTCCCTTTGCATAACTTGTTCTTCGAATACATTGCTTACTCGGACTCAGCCACAGCCTGTGTACATAACAGCCTTGGCGGCAAGTCAATTTAGCGCGGTTTTTGTTAGTAGCGAATAACTGCAAATCACTACCATTTGCCTGCTGACTTTTACTTAATTTTACTTTACTTTGTGCGACTATCTCCTCCTGGAGGATGAGTCAGCTTCAAAGAAGATTCTTGGGAATTTGGGTACAAAGCGGCGTCCCCAGCACCACTCGGCGTTTGTTCGAGTCAGCTTCTCTAGCCTTTGCACAACCAAGTGCGACCTGCAAGGCAGCAGGGAGTTGCCAGAAAGAGGTGGTCTACCAGACTCTGTTCCAGGTTTTTCCTCAGGGTTTTCTCCCGAAGCCTTTCCCGCGATCGGGTATCCCGCAAGGCAGCGGAGGTTGAAAATCAGGGTTTTCCTTCCCTTAGATGAAATGCCCTCCCAGGCTAACGAGCTCCATCTGCCCGAAGCAAACTGGTTTTCAGGCGCCAGTCACTCGCCCTCGCCCCTTCTCCTGTTCGTAGAAGCAGTTCCGCCGGGCTCGGGGAGCCACTCGTGCAGGCCAGAAGCTGGACTTGGTTATCAGAGGCTATTTGAGACGCATGCCATATGGCAGCATTTTATAAACAGTGGGAGCTTATCCCCACTGCCACCCCCGGCTATGACAACCTTTGGAACCATTTGCCTGGACGTACAATCGTGCAGTACTTCTGTACTATACAGGTACCACCGCGTTAAAGATTTGCCAACGGTAATGAGCCGCATGTAGAACCACTTAGAAATCTCTGTCAATTTTTTTTAAAAATCTTTTTAGACCTGGGTAACCGGTCAGTATCTTAGCCCATATACGGTACATGATTGTGCGGCACGTTGTCTGGATTAGGCTTTTGAATTGTTACATGGTATGGTATGAAAGCACAAGCCCGCTCCAGGCAAAGTGTCTCACAGTCGTAGATTGCATGTGGGCTAAGATGCTGTCAGGTTGCCCAAGCCTAAGATATGAGAAAGGAAATAGATAATATTACACGCTTCAGATAAAAAAACGTAAGTAAATCTAGGTAGGCTATACGTCTATCCAGTTATAAAAGCTACCCAAGATCAGCGGTTCTCTCCAAAATCTGTCTGATGTTAATCTATAACTGCTCGATAGCTTCGTTTACCTTGGCAGTTGTATCCAGGCCGATATCTCACAGCGTGTACGCAAAGCAGGTGTAGCGTTTGCTTAAATTCGCCATTTATGGCTAAATGCCGAGTGAACAACGCAGTAGTGTTGTTACGCTTTTCTATGGTTCCAAAACAAGCAAAAGGTGTCCTTTGGCTTTCTGTTTTTGTCACTCGTTGCCTGCTTGAGATTGCTCGAATTTGGTAGTAGTATTCTGTTAATTGTGTAGATGCCTGGTAACGGGTTTTAAGACAACGAATTCAGCTACGCCAATGAAGTTTATTATGTATTATAACGTTTATCGTATTTTATATAATAAATAGTAACAGAGATAAACTACAAAAACAAGCTGCTTGTTATATGCATTTGCTTTTCTTGCTTCATATTGCTTGGCACTTTGTCCGACCCTAGACTAAAATAATTTTTCTTTCGGCGATAGCGATTCGAGCTTTTGAAGTTGAATTTACGTGCCTGGAATAACTTGCTCTTGACCGCTCACTTTGAAGGCTCATGCCCAAGCTGGTGAAGAGCAGATACAACTCCTAGCTGCTGAACGTTCATCACGCTGCTGACGTGAAACTGACACCGATAGACCGAGTACTGCTTATTGCCGTGAGCAGCGTGGGAGCGATTGCCACCACCTATTCAGACTGTTTAGTCATTTGAAAAGCTGCGGAGCATGAAACTATCATGCGCTTGTGATGTACGTTCATGGTCAACTGACCTGTTGCGACAGTCTGATATTCTTTCAATTGCTGTATCTGATAATATCAACACAAATGAAGTGTAATTGCTACTGTAATGCATGAAGTCGAAATGTCGCAGTACCACATGTAGCCTACGGTTGATTTACTAGGAATAAACTCGGGCATAGCATTCGATCATATGAAAATCATGGGGGCTGGAAAATGAAGAACTGAAGGTGTTTGGTATTGAATATAATGTCCGAAAGTTTATCCATCTAATTCGCTACACGTTCCATTAATATTTGAATCAGCGAGGCCACGGAGAACGATTGCAGTTTAATCACCGAATGAAGCATCTCCTATTTCTTTAGGTCGAACATTTTCATTAACAATTTAACTGGCCAGCTGCAGCCACATTTATTCCGTGTCCTAAACCCTGTCCGGTTGATTTCTCATCCCCAAGCAATGCGAAGATCAGGTCCTGCATTGAATTAGTAGAGCTGGCGCTGTCTTACAAAGCAGACCAAGTGATATATTTTGTCAGGTAGAAGGAGACAGAATCTATTTCTAGTGTTAAAATGAATCGAGATCGATAGCTATTTTAAAATTAAATGTGGAAAGTTTATGCTCTAAGCACAGGGAAATGAGACTTCCGTCGGTCGTTGCACGGCTCCTGGCTTCAATCTTTCTCTGACAGTATAGGAAATTACAGCTACGTGAAGAGCAACCGGGATTCCATCCCAACAGAGGTTGAGTCGATCGTATATTCTTTTTGTTAAGCAGCTCAACACCGCACTTATAGATTGTTCACCATAGCGAGCTTTCTTGATTTTAAGGCCACCTTTGATTTCGTTGATGGGAACGAAATCTTGTACTTTCATGCCTAAAGATGTCCCGCAGAAGTACATGAAAATACTTCTGGCTCATATTCCTAGAATTCTTGGAGAGTTAAGGTGTACACAAGCTTGTCAGCCAGCTTCCTCCAGCAAGCGATGAGTCCATTTTCACCATCTTCGTTTAATTTTGCAATTGGTGCATATAATGCTGACCTACCGTAACTTGGCTTTTATATAGACTGTGATAAAAAGCCTTGCGATTTAGACTATGCTGACGATGTAGTTTTAATCCACAGTAACTTTACTTTTACTAATACTACGTTGGAGAGATGATGCAATATTGTACCAGCTTTGGGCATGTGCTTTGCATCTTTCAAATACAGTTTCAATACAAGTTATGAATTTCGCAGAAAATTTACTAAGATTCAACAATGAACAGCTTGCGCCTACAAATTGCTTCACCCACTTTGGTGGTTATATCCTTAGTAACGCGTGTTTAAATGTCCAAATTTAAGTATGGGCTTTTGAAATAAAGGCAGTGTTTGATAATTTCCATCATCAGCAGTGACAGATAGGTTCGTTTTTGAGGCTCATGAACAGATTCTAAAGGGAAAAGGAAAATCTCGTTACATGGATATGGAGCCTTAAAAATAAGAAATAACACGTCTTCGGTAATCGGAGTTTCCACATCATCGCCTGAGTTATCTAGCGCCGTGGGATATGAAACGCAACTACCCCTGATATAACTTTTGGTAGCGACGTCGCTGGTCAAGTAATGTATGACGAATGGAAAACATCGTTCTGAGTGTCATTTAGCACGACAGAGCGTGGCTGAGGGGAAGACAGAATCTGAAGTGGCTCGAGTAAATTAATAAATTGGTAGTGGAAAGAAATTTGAGTGCACGATCGATCTCAAACATATTCCAATCCATTACGGAGAAATGTCGCCCTACTCGCTCCACAATACGTGATTAATTACAGTTTTCATTCGAGCTTCAGGCACCTCAGCTGAGTTTATTTTTTTAAGATTTGGTAGTTTTTTCAATTCCTGCTTTTCCCGTCTATCGAGGGTTTGTGATGTGAAAGCACAAGTCTGATTCAGGTAAAGTGCCGCACAGTCAGACCGCACGTGGGCTGAGATACTGTCAGGTTGCCCAGGCCTAGACAGATGAGGGTTTGATTGTAGTGACAGTTACCGTGGAAGTTATGCCGTCCATGATTATGATTGATGGAGCGCCGAAGCCTTAGAAATATATGTGACATGCTTTAGACCCATCAATGTTTGTTTACCACGTATCCACTGATTAAAAGCTCACTGAATCTAATCTTACTGACTCTAATAACGGCAAACAGCTAGAAGCTGGTTGTGACGCGCAAGAGGGGGATGTGAGCACTCCAATAACTGGTAAATTCTATGGGCAGACAGTTTTTAAACATCGACCAGGTGACGTGCTAGGGTTAGGGTGCGTTAGATTTAAACACGCAAAAGGCATGGATACATTTTCAGGCGCAATTTAACTAGTCCTCCGAACGTACTGATGGTGCCGCTACGCGACATTATCTCATAGGCGATTTTGCCTCAGTATGTGATATCCCTAAGTTCGTTTACACATGCGCCATCGAATACGTTCCATTTCTTTGGAGTGATCACTAATTGCTCCGATTTTAAAAAGAGAACAGTTTGAATCATTTGCAAATGTTCGAGATATCTGTCTCATTTTAATGGTTCTTAAAGTAGTGGCACCGGCTTGCTTAATCAGTTAAATGCCCAGTGGGTGCCTATTAACATACCGTTGGGAAATAACTGGCTTATTTCTAAGATTGTGCCGAGCACTCGAGATTGAGGTTGCTTGAGGTTTCATCAGACAGACCTGTGAAAATGGTATAGAAAAAAAGAAAACTATAGCGAGTTCCTCGTTAATACATAATCGCGATATTATTTCACATGCAAGGTGTTGCCTGTCAACAATAGCAAGCCAGCTGCTATCTAGCACTAAATGTATCCGATGAAGCTGGCAAATGTAATTACTTGATAAAAAGATAATTTCTTATATTAAATTCTTCCCGCGTGGTAGTAAATATTGTAACCTGACAAATTTTCCGACATTGGCATACTTCCGAGTTACGCTGTCGACCACAAATTGTTTGCGTATCCCTATCACACAATTAAGGATCTATTTTCTAAAGCTCTAAATAAGCGTTTGATTGAGAAGAAGGTCTATCCAATGCAATTTCGCGTATGCTCTATGAAATGAGAAATCATAATGCCAACTTTATGCTAGCTCACGAAAAAGTTGAACGACTTCTTGATCTATTCTTCACGTTGATCGTTCGTCAGTGCTTTGTGCCAAGGCAAAAAATATCCTCATTGTCTGATAACCATACCATATTTTGCAGAGCTTCCCTGCGAAGGTAATCCGCTTCACTAAACTTGGGTCGACCATTGAAAAAAATAAAAAAACGCCTGTGATGTTGGGCAAGTGTATTGTATCTGATCAAAATTCGCGCCATTGTATTGTGTTGAGAAATGTGTAGCGCATAAAATAGTTACATATGGGTTTAGCAGACATGGATGATTTATGTGACGGATCAATTATTCAATAGGCGCGTTCCTTTGAAACCAACTTCAACGGGTTCTGTAAACAAATGGGTAAAGCGAGGTCAGTGGCGACGCAACAATAGCAAATTAGAATTATTGACTGTGAGGCGCTGAGCTACTTTGGAACGTAATAGACTGAATCACGGTTGCTCTAGCATTCTCCCATTCATTACATTCATTCGTATGAACCTTATACAAGTGACTCTATATCCAAACTTTTTATCCTGATTAGATTGTCGGATTTTTATTCGAGAAACAAACCCAAATGAGAAGAGTGTGTGAAACTCAAATTTCCTTAGGAAGAGTTTGAGTTCAGAAAGTTTCACAAACCCTGAACCAGTCGCCCTTACATGAATTTGGTTGCGATGCAAATGGCGGTAAAATAAACAGGACAATAACGGAACATTTCATATATTCAATACTATTAAGCGTTCAGTATTAGCAACATGAGACTACGAACGGCTATTAGCAATAATGAAATTGGACATTTCCAGAAAGCACAAGCCTTGAGTCACGCATGCTATTATCTCAATGTATGTATGAAATTACAAGCGTCGTGGACGGTACGTGAACTAAGACACTATCCGGTTGCCGAGACCTAGACAGATACGAGAAGGGAAAATAGAAATTGTAAAGAGACTTCAGTATTTCCGCACGCAGCTCAGTAGCAGTGACAAATCAATTTACCCGAAACCAGTGCAGGGCGCAGGACCATCATTGCTTGTTCGAAAAGCGAGTGCAGAATCTGAACGACTGGGAAATAGCCAGACACATACAACAATCGCATTCACTAGGCGCATATGGCTAGTTAAATCCATATCGAGCAGGAGTAGCGAGTTTCTGTTTTGGTTTATTTTTAACCAACGTGACGTATATAACGTGGGAGTCACCCGAGCAGCAAACCTTGTTTGAAGTAATCATTTTCCGATTGATCGCATGATCCTAATTGGACCAGTGATGGTCGTAAATGCGATCACACTCCTTGTTTCAAATTCGAACGCACGCATGAAGGCTGTTAAAAATGAACCAGTTTGGCAACCGAAATACCGCTCCTTTTATTCGTGCTGATGTCTGACTTAAACTCAGTTTGAAAATGACGACCAACAATTAGAATTGACCTCGTCATGAAGCCATTTGAGGATGAAGTTTAATGTAAAATGCTCACGCCGCATGCAGCGGACAGCAAGGGATTAGGATTCAAGAATTTATGGTATAAAAAGCATGTAGCTGTACAACACCATATATTATGGTATGAAGGCACAAGCCCGATCCAGGCAAAGTGTCGCACAGTCAGAGACTGCACGCGGGCTAAGTCACTGTCAGGTTGCCCAGGCCTAGACAGATATGAGAAAGGAAATAGAAGTGGTAGTGAGACTCCATTGTATTTCAGCATGCAGCTCACTACCCTTCGCAAACCAATTTAGCACGGTGTTAACCGCACAGCACAGAAGTACTGCACGATTGCACATTCCTGCGGTGTACAACACCATAGCATATTCGTACAAGGACAATAAATATATACAAAAATGAGGCACTAGGAAGATGGACGGTTTAGCAGTTAGGATAAATGTCGTGTTCAATTGCTCAATTAAGTTATATAAACGGGATGTTGGGTGGAATTACTACGCATAAGTATATCCAGTTTGATCGAGAAAATCTTTTTCGCTAGATGATTATACAACGTTTAACGGTATGGAGTTCCATAAGAAACAAACGCACACCGAATAGAAGAACCGACGGTCATTCCGGTGAGAATGTGGAATATCAAATGCCAGTGTCTGTGGTACGACTTGACCGGAGGCGAAATAGATGCCTCACAAGATGCATCTGTGAGTTCATGATTTTATAAGTGAGGATTAGATCCAACCGAACCCGTCTGCGAATCAGTGTATCCATGTTAGGAAACGTTAAAATAAACATGCATGTAGCTATTGTATGGGGAATGCAGTCTTACCTTTGCACGGGCGTGCAGCTGAGTTATTTTTATCAAGTCCATTTTCTTTTGTTTTCCCGTTGCCAATAAGTTTGCGAACAGCTCCCTCTCCGGCTTCCCAAGGTTGGGCGTCGGTCCATAGGTAAAAAAGACTGTCAATGTGTACCCCTAACTCGCTAAGTGTCTTCTTCGGTTCGCTAAGTTCCACGCCCTAATTTCGGGGATACGACAAAACAGGCATTACAATCGTGAATAGGAAATTATCATGTAGTGTAGTGATTAATGTGAAAAGCAATGAGAATGCCCACGTAGGATTTATCATTAGGTTTCCGTTTGACCAAGGGTGGCACGAGGCATCCTTGAACCAGGTACGCGTGTAAGCACACATCCATGACCTTTTTATCAATCGATTAAGATTTCTCGTCAAAATGCAAAATCGATCGCGAATTCTCTTAAGCATTGCAGCAAAAAATGTCCTGAGTACCGATAGGTGATCAGGTATGAATTCTATTTACACTTCTAAGTACTCGGCATACTCTGCACTGCTGATCAGCATTCGGGCATTGCGGGGATTCTCCATGGAAACTGTGCCATAAATTCGACTTTGACGGAAAGCAGAGGTATTTGAGCAATGTTCGTCATTAAGCTAGATTTCACTATGATATGCAAATGTGATTCTGCGTAGGTTGGGGGTAACATCATGCGTTTCGATTCATTCTTCCATCCACGTTCCGGGAGGAACTCGGCTGTGTTGCTTAGAATAATGAATTGGACAACTCAGCAGATTAAACTGTTCTTATGATAACGTTTTATTGCTATATCCTATGCAACAACGAACTACTGGTTATTTGCAACCGTTCCAAAGTTTGGTCCGAATTTACTATATGACTGTGCATCTAAACATCATGGTTGGTGGTATCGTGGCTCAAACTTGGATCACTCAGGCTGTTCTGGATTGGATAGTAAACAAACCGAGATTGGGAACTACTGATGCCGGATAAATATGAGTCGATTTTGAACTCTGCTAAGATAAATTCATGAAAATGTGCGACGGTTTATGATAAGCCATGTGCGGAATGAATTGAAGTGTAGGTTGAAAAATAATTAGCAAGCTCACATTCAATACCAGATGCTGGTCCGCTGGAGTGACACCAAGCGAATTCATGATTTGGACTTTGAAATCCTGCAATAGCGTATCGCTACTTGCTGGAATTAACAGATCGTCAGGACAGAGGCGCTGGCGACGGGAACGTCGAACCGAGCCTTCCACGACAGGCGCACGGTGACGCGAGCGGGAATTAGAGACGGTTCTGCGTGGAGACTTGGAAGTAGACTGTTCTGCAATTGTGGCGCAATTTCGCTCCGAAGAAGAGTGGAAAGCCAGCTGATCGGCTTGAAGCTACAATAAGTCAGCAGAAAAGTCTCCACTTCAGCAGTGTCACTTCAATGTGTCTTTGTGATTGCAGTATGGGATAACATATCGAAAAATACAGAAAGCCGGTAAACGCCTACAGATTAGGCTTGAAGATGCGGGGCAAAAAAGTTGTATTGAAACACTAAATTTCGTTCATTCTTTGTTCTGGAATACACATTGAAGAGGTGGCAACAGTTTGTCTTAATACTTGGCAAGACCTAAGTTGAAGGTTGTCTCGATTTATAATGGTCGGATTTCTTGGTTTTTAACCCCGTATATAGCAATGGTAACTGATGAGATGGTATGGTAACTACATGTTCACAAATTAGGTTAAAGAAGAGATGTTTCGAAACATGATGGAAATTAGTGGTAGTTTGCAGGAAACAGCATTATTCCAAAGAAGAAGAAAACAAGCAAAATTGCTGTCTGGAAATTAAGATTTTTGTGGAGAGTCGACACAGGGATCACGGGTGAGTTCGCAAAAACGAGAACAATGCATAGGAAGAATGAGAAGTACAGTGTTTCATTTTATCATCAAACATAAAAGATGGTGAAATCTCATTATGACAAAAACGATTCTACGACCATTAGCAAAACAGGACTGAGATACTCCAGAAGGATAACCGCAAGCTGATCGTGGAGAGAAAACTGATCCTATACAGCATGTGGGCACTAAATGCTTGATTGTAGGGAAGCGAAAATGGGACCATACACGCGACACGAACTGAACCTAATTGTTTAAGGAGCATCCATCGCATCTTGAACATACCGTGGATGAACTGTCTAATCATTTGAAACGTTGTTGAGCATTAAACAATCATACGTTTGTGATGTACATCCATGGCCGACATCAATCATGTAAACAACAACATACATACATACACACGGTAGAGTGACTATGCGCTGTCGAGTAGCTTTAGAATGCACTACTGCAAATTTAACATCCATACACGAATTGTGTTCTAGATACGACAGACGATATATGGGTGGAAAGTATTCAGCGTCTGTTCGTGTCTTGCGTGAATGATCCGCATAGTAAAGCACTTGGTACACACGCGTTGTGTACCATGGTTTTTGTATTGATCATGGTCAACATGCGGTTCCCCTAGAAAACAAAGTTCAAACGGAACAGGAATGGCAGTTTGACAGCCGTAGGATGCAAAATATTTACAAAGGCGGGCACAGCTGAGTGCTGGAACGATGAGATTGAAGAAACATCGAGGATTTTTAACGTTAGATTGTTACAGCCGGACATGATTTGACAAGTTCACACTGATTCGTAAAAGGGCACACAGAAAGTAGTGAAATATATCTGACCTCGTCGGTAGCATCGACACCGTTTGAACTCGTGCATTGCACATTTTGACTCATAGTCTCCAGCAAAGCAGCAGGATCCCTGACCAGGCGAACACGAAGTTGTGCGTTGTTGAAGTGACTGCGCTCGGCCAAGAATTGAGCGTAGCACTCTGAGCACACGCGGGAATAGGACTGGGGCCGCAATTGCCAGGCGCCGCCCTCATCCGTCGAAGGGACGAGGAAAAGTGGGGGATATATTTCGCTGGCTTCCGCCTCCTCATCTGAGCCGTTCAAAATGCTGGTGTCACCTTCGAACTCCGGCGATCCACCGTAGCGTTCCCATAACACTCGGTACTCGGAAGCCGTGACAGGGCAAGCGATAGATTCGCGTATCAAGTCTTGCCAAGGCATGGTGAGCTTAAAACGGTGAAACGAAAAGGAATGAGCCGAAGCAGTGAAAACAACCTAGTTTGATTAGAATGAAAATTAAAAAAAACTTTCAAGGGAAGAATGTTATTCATTTAGAAAAGTCTGGTAACGCAAAAATAATCGATGTGAGATTATCAATTCGTCGATATAACTCCACGATAATAAAATTATGTGGTACGAAATTCGATGCATGCCTGTTGTATATATGTACGCAATCACACACATGACCCAAGCATGGGCCAAGATATTGTCAGGTTCGCCTAGGACTAGACAGATATGAAAATGGAAACAGAAATAACAGCTGCGGTCTTACAACAGAAGCAGCTTGTAGCACGGTTTTTTGTAGCTGAAACATCATAAAAGCACTGCAGATCGTGCCGTGATACTCAGGAAAGAAGAGATTTATTGGTCCAACAAATCGATGCAATACTTCTCTGTTCCACGGATGCACCGATGGTAAAAAGTTGGGGAAAACAGACCATGTGCATATGCGAAAGTGAATATGTTGTGAAATAGAACAAACACCTGGGAAAATCAATAATCATCGGTTTGCCTGGTGCTAGTAAACCAAGATTGATTTTAGTTGCGACAGCAAAACTGGCCAATTTCCAAAACAGAATTGCACCAATACTTCATTGGCATACAAAAATGACGGAAGTATGGTCCCAAAGAAAACAGGGCGTAACAAATGAAACACAGCTGTGAAGAAAAGCGCATATAAACTGTGTTAAGGGAGCTACGCTTTCGACATTTAGAACAACAATAAATTGATTCGTGAAACAAGAAAGCGACATAAGGACAGCGTCCTTGTGCAGCTTTCTACGGTGTGTCGTAAGAAGCTGTTACCAGCACATCACGTGACAAGCGTTCAATGTGATCACCTTGATCAGTGCTAATGCTCAACTGGGAAGAAATCAGTCGAAAGGGTTGATGGTCACTCTGCCCACCGTGTTTCACGCATCAGATAAGGCTATCGTGCGCGAGGACCTTGTGCTTGGTGTGGATATCACGAATTGCAAAATTTCTAAAAGTTTCGTTTGGCACAAATTGCGCTAGGCAACAAAAAAGTTGATATCCGTGTGGAGCTCATCTGACTTAGGTTAAATGTAAATGCAATGCGACGATGAATAGATTTAGCTGGCCCATCGAATGCAATATAGCGGTAATTTAAACTGAAATGATGACACGGCGATCGATGTCCAAAGATCGTAGCAAAATAAGTGAAACAGTGCAGTCTAATCAATATGAATAAATGGACATAGATATTGAGTGCGCAATCGCAACCTAGTCAAACACATTGCTCTGATCTTTCCTTATGGGGTATGAAAACACAAGCCTGATCCAGGCAAAGTGCCGTACAGCCAGACTGCACATGGGCTAAGATACTGTCAGGTTGTCCAGGCCTAGACAGATATGAGGGAGGAAATAGAAATGGTAGTGAGACTCCAGCGTGTTTCAGCATGCAGCTTATTACCGTTGGCCAATCAATTTAGCACGATGTTAGCCGCACAGCACAGAAACACTGCACGATTGCACATCCGTGTTCAAATACTAAAATATGATCGATATTTGTGCACGGTTGAGCTCTAGCTTGTTGTGCGCTTCTACCTGATTTTGATAGATAGTTCGATAGATGAAAACATAGAAAAAGAACGCGGGATTATTTTACTATTGTAATTGACTCACCTGCCCATGGTCACAAAGCACACCGTCTACGTTCAGCACCGACTCTAGACGATCTGGGAGTGTCTCTGGAAGGGGGTTACGGGCAAACTTTCGCCATTGTAACACAAATTCAAGCGGTATCAAATGGATGAGATTCAGATTATCGTTCTCGGAGGGAATGGATGGCTGAGGGGATTCCGACGAATTCGTGGGAGGCGAATTTGAAGTGCTGATTTTTGAAAGCATAAAAACGGAAGCTTATCAAGATTTTGCTAAAAAACAAAATACGCGAAAAAGCATTGGACTAGTTTGACGAGTTTCCTGGTTAGAACCCGAACATGCGTAAAACTCGACATACGCATAAGCACAGAGTCACTAAGGTAACGATTTGCGCGATCTGGTTGTACGGATGTGAAACCTGGATAGCGAGAAAAGGATTACGAAATGTGCAGGTGTTGGAGAAACGCTGTCTTCGCACAATCAGTGGAGTTAATTAGCAACATCGGATACGTAGCACAATTATCCAAAAAAAGAAT
This sequence comes from Atriophallophorus winterbourni, assembly GCA_013407085.1. NCBI lineage: Eukaryota > Metazoa > Platyhelminthes > Trematoda > Plagiorchiida > Microphallidae > Atriophallophorus > Atriophallophorus winterbourni. The sequence continues at coordinate 64,953 of JACCGJ010000231.1, read as the reverse complement.
CTTCTGTGGCGGGGTAGATATAGAAAAACAAGTTAACATGCATAGATTTTACTGATTAGTCCATCATTGCGAATGGAAAATCAACTTTTTCCCAAAGTAATTTTGTTTGCTACTCCTAACTCAGAAAGGTGTCTTTGTAGTGGTCGTTAAATTTTGGTTAAAGATCAAGCAGACGAAGTCCTTGACAACTAAACTACCTGCTGTAATTGGGGAAACCTGTCTCATTAATCAGCGCGATCAGAATTCGCAGTGGCTTTGTTACTCTGAACGATATAGCTCAAAATCGGTTCGTTGTAGGTATCTTCTCGCAGTGTATATAGTCATCTGGAGCGGCTAGGAAAGCTTGCTAGGATGCATAACAGAGAAAGCTGCAACAAAGCTGACGCGGTGGTGTTGCTCTACTCATTCACACAACACTTGATTGAATGTGTATTCATTAGAGTTGTAGGCACAACATCGCATTGTGTTTGTGCTTAATGCTACACAGGTTCATTAGCATATAAGGTCCCAACCTTTCCATCTCTTTGGGGTTTAATCGCTTCATGGTTGTATGGCAGTTTAGCAGTCGGTAATTCCTTTCGCCGTAATGCTGTCCATGACAATAAGCAGGAATGGAAGTGTTTACCATGCCTGTCGGAAAACATGCAACCAAATGGATAGATGTGAGTATTATCTATAATCCCATTTTGGCATGCATAGTACGCAGTGCTGCATAATGAAGGAAATCTTCTACGAGTCCGTAAAGAAAGCGGATTCTAACTTAATGAAAATGAAAACCTTCTGTTTAAACATACATTTTCGTGAACTATACACTGTGCAATCAGCATGCAGGCGCATTGGATATTCGTTGTAGCTTACACAAATATATTACACGCACAACTCAATGTTCAGATTCATTTAGCACGTCAGTGCTGTAAAGGATCACGTCTGGAATTTAAAAAAATGTTTGGTGAGATGGTACCAGCGTTTCAAACAAACGTTGGTCACATTTGCACAAATTAACATCAGGTGTAACGTGGCCCACTTACGTCAAGCTGGTGTGTGGGTCTATCGATGTAGATTGGGGAGCCGAACGCTTTTCCTCGCCCATGTTCAATTCGACATCAGTTGGTTGCCAGTTATCACCAAACAACTTTGGCATCACATTAAAATTTTGCGACAGTAGACGTGGCATCGAATCCCGTTCTGTGCTGGCGCGCTCCGCCAGCGATGACTCGAACTTTTCGCATTGAGGGCAATGCACACCGCACATCTTGTCACTGGTAACGGGAAAAATGGGGATATTAGCACCGGGCAGTAGGGAGATCAGCTTGTGCCACAGCTGTGCGGGCATCAAGCGAATGCGTCTGGAGTTGTTTCTGAGCTGTTTATGGGGACAGAGAATATCCGTGTTGAAAGTGGTTTGTGGTGGGGTGTGAGAAGTGTTTTCGGGATCCGTATACAGTTCGGCCACGTATTTCCGACACAGGTTGCGCCATTTCCGTAGGGAACGCTTGCCGATCCAAAAGAATGTGGGCTCGGTCTGTGTGAAAATAGTAAGAAATGAGAAAGTAGGTCAACTCACACGAACACCAGATCGTTTGTACGAAATGAACGGAGATAGTATGGCTTCCGTTGAACATCAGCAGGTATGATCATAACATAGTATTAAATACAGCGAAGGAAAAGATCAAATGGATAAACTTTTAGTAATAATTGATTTTAACCCCGAATGATAGTTACGCGACAATTATGCGAGTACGGTAACGGTTTTCGTTACATCAATTTTCCTCTGTGTTCAAAGCAACAGTATCAGATCGATCCTGTGTGAAAGTTTCAACATTATTGAGGAGGTTTATTTTGATGAAGACATTGATGATGGTAGGAAAAGACCACGGTCAGCTCAAACAAGAGGTGGCGCAAATATGCGTTTGGTGCAGCATAGTTCACCAGAGCCTCAACCAAAGTTGTTTCCAATTTGCAATTTCGATGGCGCCGTAGAGTTTCATCCTTAAACGTGTTTCATTGATCCTTTTCCAAAAATTTGCGTCGTTAAATTAATCTGTTTCGATGAGAATTCGTGTAAACGGATAGTATTTTTGTTTTTATTTTTCAGTCGTATGGAAAAAGCGTGGAAAAGAGTTAGAAAAAATCAAAATTAGATGGTGGCAGAAAAGTTTAACTTGAGGGGTAAACAAACATGCTAGTTGATGTGGAAATTTACAGGATCTATGACAGAAGGACATTATTTTTTTAATTAAATGTACAACAATAAGAACAACATGAACAAAAAAGCATTATAATTCATGTGTATATTTTTAGAGGATCGCAACTTATGAAAACAAGTTTTAATAAATTCAAACGCGCATTCATATCAACGCCGATGACAAGCACAAAATTATCATGTGCGTGCCATCATCATCATAGACAGCATTACGCCGGTGATGATGATGAAAGCAAAAGCCTAATCCAGGCAAAGTACCGCACAGTCAGAGAATGCACGTAGGCTAAGATACTGTCAGGCTGCCCAGGCCTAGACAAATATGAGGAAGAAAAAAGAACAGGAAAGCGTAGTGAGACTCCAGCTTATTTCAGCATGCAGCTCACTACCTCTGGCCAATCAATTTAGCATGGTATTAGCCCCACAGCACAAAGTACTGCACGATTGCGCATCCATGCAACCATTACACCGGTAACAATCACAAAGTGCATAACTGCAATACAACCGTGACATAGAAAAGCTACTGAACCCACAAAAAGATTCAGCACACACACACTGGAATGAGGTGACTACACGTCGAGTCAGACATGCATTCGAGCAAGTGTTGCGAACGAGTAGAGCGACGTGGCAAGACAGCTTCCTTGTGGCTTTCACTGTCACGAATCATAACGTGTATGGTGTCCAGGATCATGCAAAATGCTACATCGTCTGAAAGCCGAAATATTCTCTAGTCGCCCAGGGCTCATTATTACCGAGGATAGTGTGATATCGATAGCAAGTGTTGCTGCTCAACTCACGGGTCTAGTGATGATGATGATGATGAAAGCACAAGCCTGATCCAGGCAAAGTGCCGTACAGTCAGAGACTGCAAGTGGGCTATGATACTGTCAGGTTGCCCAGGCCTAGACCGATATGAGGAAGAAAAAAGAAGAGGGTCTAGAGATGAAATGGAAAACACCACAGGGCCACTTATAATGAATAATTAAATACGCGCTTATTTTAATCGTGAGAATAGAAAGTTGAGTTGTGCGGTGAGCGTGGTCAGACGGATGGAAAGGGTGAAAAATCTCTTACACAGACACCAACATGATGACTAAGTTGGACGCTATTTCATATACGTTCACTTACCGACTTTTCCGAATCGTCGGCTGATCTTTCGAAAGCGGTTTCTTTGGAATGAATGAAATTATCCATTTCTTTGCTCAACATTCGAATACGCTGCTCCAGTTGAATCAGGGCAACTTTAAGCCGAGTGCATTCGAGACAAGGTTCAAATAGACGGAAACTGTGAGGCGGAAAGAATGTTGGAAAATTAGAATCACGCTGACGAGTCGATGAATATTTTAATCGAATAAGCAATTGTATCTACAGTTGTGCTTTCCGGTCGAACGCATGACTATCACAAAGCAGAAGCCATTCTCGCCCGGACACAATTCCGGTAAATAAAATCGGTCACATTCACATTGCGCGTTGACAAAGGGCTATGATTTGTGCCAGTGGACCAAGACGGTTGTTTCTGTCTTCGTATATAAAGGATATTGACAACAACCCGAAACATTTTATTGTCTGGCCGTGGAAGATCCGACAGTATTCGAAATTAGTACGTATGTCTGAAATCACAAGCCTTATCTAGGAAAAGTGCCGCACATTCAAAGACTGCACATGGGCTAAGATATAAACAGAAAAAGGAAGGTGGAAATAGTAAAGAAACTCCAGCGTATTTCCGCATGCAGTTCACTAGCACGGTATTAGCTACACAACACAGAAGTACTGCACGATTGTACATCCGAACTTAGACATAATTATGACGATTACATGGATGTGCAATCATGCAGCACTTTTGAACTGTACAGCTTTCACCGTGCTGGATTGATTTGCCAGCGGTAGTGAGCTGCATGCGAAAACACGCTGTAACCCTTTTCTCTTTCATCTGTCTAGGCCTGGGCAACCTGACAGTATCTTAGCCCACGTACAGTCTCTGATTGTGCCGCACTTTGCCAGGATCAGGCTTGTGCTTTCATGCGTGACGATGAGAACCAAAAAAGTAATGTCATATTAATAAAGTGGCGTCACCACGACGTTATTGCTTAGTGACATTTAAAACCTAGATTTTTAAGCTATAGTCAAATTCTGCGGAATAATCATTATGATGAAATCGTGATAACTCATATTTGCTGCAAAGTACTATCATGGAAAAATATCCGGAGGCTTCAACATAATAACGAGATTTGCTGAGTTTTTTTTCATGAAAGTATGAGGAAGACGATCATAACGAGTAGAATTATACCGCTACCGATTGCGATGCTGTTGACGCTGATGCTCCAATGAGCATTTTGAAAATGGTTTGATGACAGCATAGAAACATTATACAAATAAGCAAACTAAAAGAAAGCTTTGGTATCGCGTGAGATTAAAAAATCCACGCTAAAGCAATGCAAGGGCACTCACGGGATGGAAATCACATCCGTTTGTTCCAAGGCGATGCGTAACCCGGAAAACGAAACCGCTCGATATTCCGATGAATCCATATCGATGGGAACCCGACCATGTAGACATGGCTTGAAGAAAGGGGAAGGTTTCGCGGTGGATGAACCGTCCGCAGGTAACATAATCGGTGGCGGGGGTTGGTCTGGTTGTTCGAACCAATTGCGGAGCCATTGTGTGGGCACCAGCGCCAAGTCATCCAACGTCACATTGTCATCGTTCGGTTCGGGCAAGTGGAGAGTTGTGTACAGGTTTTGTAGACACATCATTTTCTTTCGCTGCAAATACAAACAGCCGAACACGTGAATACCATTGTACAGGAACGTCAAAAAACAAAAAACACGGTGCAGCTGTATAGAAAGGGAAGTTGAAAATAGCTTGATCACGTAAAATAAATCGGATTAAATGGAGTCTATGACTGACAACAGAGGCACAACTCAGGTTAATCTGATAAACGTAAAATTTCAATCGGTCAAGATGATGATTTGCAGTCGCGTACCTGAAGAGCTTGTCGAGTGAGAATTTGTTCATCCTGTTCCAAATTCATCGCTTCCACAATGTGACGTAAATTTTCCGGAATTTGAACATCTGTGTTAAAAATGCGGAAAAAAGAAAATACATTATGAAAGAAATGATTGTGAATCCTATTCAGAGGGGTAGAAATTTTTTCCTGTAAAAAAATATCGTGGAGTTCGGTCACAGAGATAATCATGCATCTCAAAGTCTACCAGGCTTTTTATAGCATTTAGAGATTTTGGCAGCATCAATTCTGCATCCAGGATAAAGAAACGGCACCAAAGGAACAGCGAGGCTGATACGTTTGGACAACGATGCCGTCGCAAGAAATGGCAGGACGAATTTGAATACAACTTCAGACTGCCTAACGGAACTCCGGCTCCGGAATATATATCATTATCATCATGAAGCACAAGTCTGGAGCCAGACAAAGTGGCAAGTTTGCTTGTGGGCGTGATAGCACCCGGGAGCCTATGCCCCTATGGGTAAGCGTAGGACGCCCTACCCAGAGCTTTTGGCTAAAACGCGTGAACCACAAAGCAGTTTGTTGAGACTGAGTTTGTCTGACCTCTATACATCGACCTTCCTGGTCTGAGTAGCTGCAGATGTTGTTTTCAAAGTATCTATTTATCTTAATTTACATCTGAATCTGACGAGTAATTGGCGCAACAACCGGGCACCACAAACGCTTGAATGCACGGTACCTTGGACCAAACGCGGATGCGTATCTACCATAAACAGAGGAATACCTACGCAATGGTTTATGCGATGTCAAACAAGAGCCGCGTGGGATTTGTTTACAGCTAAAGTGAAGATTGTGGATAGCATGGGTTTTCACGAAGATTAATCAGCCTAAAACGAAATTTGAAACGCATGCAACGTTGGAACTACTATGCTGATATTGAGTAATTTTCTTCAAACGGCTGTGTAGCAATTGAGATATACGATGGAATGTAACACGTTAGGCTATCGTTGACTCCGGTGAAATAGATCGGGTCTGCATCAAGATTGCCATTCAAATATATGGATCTACAACTAAAGAAGGCCAGAGTGACTCACAGTTCAAAACAATTTGAACTTCATAGAACAATAAGTTTCTTTAGCTAGATGCATTAGATGAGCGTGCATTTACTGTGTTTCTCACAAGATCACTAACTGTGTACGTATGCATGTATGTATGAAAGCACGAGCCTGAACCAGGCAAAGTGCCGCACAGTCACAGACTGCACGTGGACAGACGTGTGTACATATGGTGCGTCTTGACAGGTCAAACTTCAGAGATACGGACCGGTACCAAAAGAGCAGAAAGAGAGATCAAGAGAGCTTTCTATCACTTTAGATAGATGACCTAGGCAAAAACATTGAGTTATTAGAGTTAATGTCTTTTTTCAACTCGTATAAAAATGAGCAAAGATCTTCATGTTTCTAATTCCATCACGGGACAATAAACACTATAGCTGGTGTACCGGTTTGTGTACGTGGATGCATCGGCCCAAAAGACATTCGTAACTGACAAGAGAAAGGCCAATCTGCAGGTGCAAGACGAACTTAGTTTTCATCCAATTGCTAAGTGTTTCAAGTGAGACGGATGAGGTCAAACTCTCAGCTGAATTTGTGGAAGAAGCAATTCCCAGTGTTTCTCGACTCACTTTAGCTCCAGATTAAACAAAATGATGTTTCACAGAACGTGACGGGATGTGTTTCATTCACGCTATTGTTATCTTGGTTGGAGAGATGAATGTAGTTCAAATATCTTCGAACGAGTTTGTCATATGTGGAAGGTTTAGCCTCGACTGCGTTTCTCGAAACTGTTGAGTACCAAAAGATCCGCCCAACAGGTCTAAGCCTGGGCAACCTGACATTATCTTAGCCCACGTGCAGTCTTTGACTGTGCGGCACTTTGCCTGGATCAGGCTTGTGCTTTCATACATACATATACAACAGGTGGTTGGAAACATCTTGCCGCATGGTATGAAAGGTATGAAAGCACAAGCCTGATCCGGGCAAAGTGCCGCACAGTCAGAGACTGCATGAGACCGCTCGGTGTCCATAAGGCTAGCGCGTCGATCTCCGGATTCTTCAACACGAATCTCTACATGTGATCTGATTTTGCGCACCGGAAAAGGTGCTCAACAGTCGCAGTAAATGTTCCAACTATTCCTGGTACTTTGTACACCCCGGTGTGGTAGGGACATGGGCTAAGCACATTTCTCGAAACATGCAACCACGGCGGGATTAGGAATTGGGCTGTCCGATTCAGAGTCGAACGCAATCATCATCATCAAGGACAGACGTTACACCAGTATCCGGTGTTCAATCTTGATGTAAAACCTTACAATAGATGCTTACAAACTGGTGGCGCTTGGATTATTGCCTGTGCATGAAAAAATGTTGGGTCAAGTTACTTGAAACGAAAATGAAAAAATGTGAAATCTCATGTAGTGAACCTATCACAGGAAGCCATTTCCCAGTACATATGTGCTTCGATAATATAATTTCATATATGCCTGCATCCTTTTTTATTATCTGTTAATCGTTGCGACACATTTTGCTAGGCATGCATGAAATCCCACAAGCTTGATCCAGACAAATTACCGCATAGTCATAGACCGCACACAGGCTAAGATACGGTCACGCTGCCCAGACCTAGACAGATACAGGAAATAAAACCTAATAATCAGGAACCCAGTTTTATTTCCGCGAGTATCTAAGCACCGGTGGCATGTCTTACTGCAGCTTCCTGCTACAGAATAATGATGATGACTCGTGTTTCTGATATGCGTGATGTTGGGTCGTAATTCATCGATTATACGGACAGTGATAATGTAAAGTGTCAAGAAACTGGGCTTCCATGACTAAACCAAAAGTTACAAACATAATGGGATGGTAGGGGGATATTTCTATTTTCATTCTCATATCTGTCCTAGGCCTGGGCACCTGGCCGTATCTTAGCCCCCGTGCAGTCTCTTGACTGTACGGCACTTGGCCTGGTTTCGCTTGTGCTTTCATTCATTCAAGGGTTATAAATGTCCTGAACATACAAATTTTACGCCGTTTTGCGGTTGCACGTCATCAAATTCCAGAGGGGGAAGAAGTAGAACAAAGAGGAGGGACGTAGGGGGAGACGGGAGTAGAGAAAGGCAGGGGGGAAATAGTTGATAAGAAAATAGCAAGAGAAGGAGAAAATGAGAAAAGGTGGATACTGAGATAGACGGGGGGGAGCAGGAAAAAAGTAGGGGGGAGAGGGTTGACAATGGAGGAACGGTAAAAGGGGAATGTTGAGAAGGATAGATGTGGGTTGGGGGAATGTGGGCGGGAGTAGGGTGCTTGTGATATCCGAAGTGAGACAGAAGCCAGAAGGTATAGGATCCCTACAGTTAATCTGAGGGGCAAAGCTATAATCCTATCTCTGCTTCACTTTCATACTATCGCTCTCGCTTGCTTTCCGCTTCGGCTTTTATCTCGCTTGTCACTCCCTGCTTCCCGTACACTTGCGCTTTCTTCTGCTACTTCTCTTCCTCTGTTTACGGGGGGGCTTGAAAGAAGACCCAAGAAAAGAAAAAGGAAGGTTAGGTGGGGGGAGATTAAGAAGTAGGGGTAGGACGGGTGATGTTAAATTAGGCGAGAGAACAAAAAATTGCAAACCAAGGCAAGAACACAAACAATTCGGATGCCCGGTATACACTGGGGTTTGGGGAAAGAAAAAAGCGAGGAAGGATAGATGGCTTATAGAGAAAGGAACATAAGGGGGAGAGGAGTATAGGAGACTCTTGATCAAGAACAGCATATAAGCGCTAGATGAAGAGTGCCACACGGTGGTGTCCGAGACCGAGTTGGTATCCACCTGTTGAGACTCTTCAGATGGTGTAGTCTGGTCATCCGGGCGCGGTTTTTTCGACAAAGGGCCGTCTGAATTTTCAGGGTCGCCCTTTCCTTGTTCAACATTGTTCACGAGTTGCCACCCTTTGGAGTTGGTGGTCACTTTGGATAAACAAAACTGGGATGCTGGGATTGTATAAACCTGGTACGCAAGAAAACAGGATGAGTGGTGGATACATACATACACATGAAATAGAGTGATCATGCTCTGTAGACTAGCTTTAGAATAATACACTTCTGTTAATTTTAATGTCCATCAACGATATGTTCCAGATGCGATAAATGATCTAAGGATAGTGATAGAGAGGAGAGATAATCCTTGAGACATACATGATCGCTTTGTTGCAACTGAACAGCGGAAACACACTGGAGTCTCAATGCCGTTTCTATTTTCATTCTTATATATGTCTAGATCTGGGCAAACTGATAGTATCTTAGACCACATGCAGTCTATGACTGTGTGTCACTTTTTCTGGATCACACTCATGAGAATACTGGTTATCATTTTATGGGCAAATATGTCAACTTAATCAACAGAAACTATAAGGAAGCCCTCGGAGGGCTTTATTTGGCCAAGCATTCTGTGCTTATCACTCGTCTGAAACGTTCCCATTGTGTTTAGAGGCAGATCATCCTCGGTGAATGTTGAGTCACATCATGTATATGGTATGATATGAAAGCACAAGCATGATCCAGGCAAAGTGCCGTACAGCCAGAGACACAGTCAGAGTCACATCATGTGAGGCTAGCACCAGCCAAAAGAGGTGGGTAGCAAAATGCGTACATCACGAACAAAAGATTTCCGGTTCGAACTATGCAGCTGTTGCGAAACGTATGTAATCTTAATTTCCTGCCACACTCATGAGCAAAACTAGGGCAATAATTATTATTATATTTGCACAATCTGATACAGATATAGTGCCGTTCAACATAAATAATGAGATGTACAAAGCGAGAAGGGGGGTACAAAGCGTTGTCATCGGCATCGTTGAACGTAGGCACGATACTACCCGGTTGCCTACACCGAAGTAGGGAGATTTCGTTTAGGGGGTCCCACCCCGAGCCTTTACCCACAAGGCAGTG